>KK351132.1:441647-462500 GCA_000671755.1 Glossina brevipalpis | reverse complement strand
CTTTTAGAAAAGTTGATTAAATTTTTTTTTTTAAATTTTTTTTTTTCACATTTTCTATTAAAACAAAATCAAATTAAAACCACAACAATAACAACAACAATAACAACAATGATATCAACTACTACTCCTACTACTACTACTACTACCGCCTACTGTCTGCCTACATGTGTGTTTGCCTACTTACGCAACTTTGTTGTTTGTTGTGCTTGAATTTAACTCATCTAGGATTCGGAAGTCCTTATATACACCAAACCACTTTGCTACGCGACAAACATATTAGAGAACAGAAAAATTTTCATCTCAAAAAAACTTTAAGTATAATTCTATGAAATAAAAAAAAAAAAAAAAAAATCACAGAAAAATTTAATAAAACAAATTACATCAGCTCTCTCAGATGCCAAAAACCCTTTTATTTTCCCGTTTTTTTTTTTTTCTGTTTCTCTTTTCTCATTGTTATCGAGTTGAATTTAAAAATATATATCATAAATATATAAATTACATATATATACGCATACGGGGGAGACGAACAATATCGAATTTCAATACCATAAGCCTTTCTGTTGTTAAGTCCGGCACACAACTTGTCTTCACTTATTTTGCAACTGATTGAACATTTTTCTTCGTTTTATTATTTTTATATTTATATTTTTGTTCTTCTTCTTCTTTTTAGTATTATTACAATTGTTTGTTTAGTGCTTTTGGTCTAATCTTCTTCACTGCAAATTAATGATATGACCTCATAGCAATTCAAATGATTTATACGCTTACAAAGAACCCGCAAGCTATGTGCTATCCATGTGCGCATCTTCTACAAAGTGAATGACAAAGAGGATCTTGTCGAATCAATTCACATATAAGCCTGCCTTTTCACCAAGACCTGTCCTTTTCAAGAAGCATCATTATTATATTGGAATTTTGTATTAAAAAGAAGACCTGTTCCTTTTGTTACTTAGCACAGTTTCAGAAATCTATTAAAACGATTAATTGATTTCAAGCCACGATTCTGCAGAAGCTTGAACTTTACAAATCTTAAAAACTATCCGAATTGTCATGCCCCAAAATAATTTTTACCACACTCATTCACCTCTATTTGGCCAAATATGTGCAAAATTCTGATACAATGAAAGAAAAATTGTCGATATGTTTTAGAAACGTTTTGTATCCAGAAATATTTAAAGTTAAACTTTCATATAAATGAATGAAAAGGTGCTTTCAGATGAATTCTGTTTAAGCGTATAACCTAAAAATAATTGCAGTTTAACTATCTGCCCATGAAATCAAATTCTATTGCTAAAATACTCTTTTAGAATCAATGTAATTCAGAAAGATGTGGAGATATCTAAGCGAATTTTGCCTGATATAGGCCTTTTTTTGTCTAGGCTGGAAAATTGTATTAGATTCATACAAGATACATGTATGCTGAGTTCATCACTACAGACGATGCTCCCTTTGCTGGTTACTAGGCACAATTTTGAACATTGAAAATCTGTGAATATGGTACTACTTGGAAACTAAAAGTCGAGGCGCCCAATAGCCTTTCGATACTATTAAATGTCGAGATAAGACCTTATAGTACCGCTTAACGGCACGGTACCTGATCCTGTTAGAATCTTACCAAAAGCCCTCATTACGCCGGTTACATAATCGGTTAATTTAAATTAGGTTTACTTATAGCCGGCTATACCTTTGTGCATTTTTAAATGAAGCTCTTAAAAATTTTAAAAATCGAAAGATCCAGTATGAAGAGATTCTTCGTGAAAACTTTTATCTTTTTTAATATAATTCCCGAAATATATATGGAGACAATTTTTGACCTTACTATATGAAATACTAAAATTTCAAATCGTTAGTTAGATCTTATCTTAAGCTATAGCTATAGCTTTTGCTAAATATTTAGCTTTAATTTTTCTCGTTACAAAATTTGGAATGAAATTTAAATTCAGCTAAGTCACTACTTGCGTATTGTTATTTATTTATCGAAATCAAAATAATCTTTGTAGGTAACACATTTACGTCATATCTAATATTTTCGAAATTTTTCTACTCTTCCTGATATCAATTTCAGTTTGTCTGAAGTCAAACTTGTTTATGATTGGGTAGCGAATTTCTTTCACCTATTATATGAGTTCAGTAGGAGCATCGAGTTTCCGTTATACTCTCTGCATTATACTTGCTTTCTCTTGCTTTTCTCAATCAAACGAAACTCAAGAGTTACTGAAAGGGATGGATATCTGCGCATCAGAAACTGCTGTAGAGAATTCATTGTCTTAATAAGCATAGAATTTTGAATCGATTTACTCCTTACTGGACCGTTTCCCCACTAGCTGAAAAAGATAAGAAAGATGGGAGCAAGCCCTTTTCAAGTTTATACGTCGGTCAATAATTCCTGGAAGAAAAAATAGAAAAACACGTTTTTTTGCGAATTTCGAATTTAATCATCAGCATAGTCTACCTTAAGAGTTTGACAATCAACCCATAATTAACCAAGTCTTTTTTCGCAGAATATTCCTTTGAGATTTGCAAGCAGAAGGAAACGAGATGATCGCTGGAGTCAGATCTAGGAAATACAGTGATAAAGCAGCTCATCGAACTTTCAATTCATGTAAAATTTGTGATCACCTTCTCGTGACACGATACTTTTCTTTTGACGTAAGTGGACACGTTTCACACTTGAAAAACGGTTTTGTCGTATTAAAAATTCTTCTGCAAAACGGTGAATACACTGCCTTTTCAAAGTTTTAGGATGTCCAACTATCGTTTATAATTTCATTTTTCCACTTATCGAGAATAGTTTTCGGTACTTTTATGATGTTTCCTAGTGTAACCAACAGGAAGTGTACGGCGCACTCT
Source organism: Glossina brevipalpis (assembly GCA_000671755.1). Classification (NCBI taxonomy): domain Eukaryota; kingdom Metazoa; phylum Arthropoda; class Insecta; order Diptera; family Glossinidae; genus Glossina; species Glossina brevipalpis. Next base: position 459,650 of record KK351132.1, on the reverse strand, counting down.
ATTCCAAATTTCAGTTCAATCTAATCTATGCCGGGTGCGTCTAATATATAGAGAGAGGCATGACTTCCAGATTGCCATATATCGGCAAGTTAAAATCGGGAAGTTTTAAGGATAGACTAGAACTTCACAGTCTCCATAAAGTTTCCATATTGGAAAAATTCGAATAATACATCCCAGTCTACGAGCCGGGAGTAACAGCACAAAAATGGTTCAAAACTGAAAAATTAGCTTTATAGTCTGCAATAAGTAAATAAAAGGCAAAAGCTTACAAAACCATAGCACAGGGCAACGGCAAGCTAAAATATTTCTAAAAGCTGCCGGGATAGTACGCAATCTACTTGAATTACGGAAGAGCGAGACCTACGTTTGTTCACTGGTTTCTACACGGGGCACAATTCCCTCAAGTACGGCAGGCAATCTGTCAATGTTATGATGTGCGATGCCCAACAGCGCTTCGATAGCACTCAGAAGGCAGGATTTCTTAATCCCAGTCTTATCAATGTATGCGGGACGCTGGAGCTTGTTCAGCCCTCGTTCTTTTTACTTAAGCTTAGATCATCAGGTTCTATATGCTTGTCAAATTTGATACTTAAGTATTCCCCCTCATTTCAACAAGAGAAAGTACTTTTACAAAGACTTACCAATCTATCAAGACCTATCAAGGCCTATCAAGATCGGTTTTTAAGGGTTCATGGAATCTTGCGCTCTGGCTTCAATTGTGGATTATGTTCAGGGCTCTTTGCATTTGCTCGGTTAAAATTTGCTCATGCCACCCCACGGCGGAAATTTGCTAAACCTCAACGTTTTGAATCCAAGATCATTTAGTTAGTTGCTTGAATGGCTCGTCTATGACTAAAATTCAGTTTAGAGAAGAGAAGATTCCCCCTGGTAGGCCCTGACGATCGTTGACGTCCGTACTAACAATTTTCAAGACAACATTAACTTTGAAATTTCTTTTTTCCTACAGAAAATAAATGTTTAACTAACACAAAAAATTCCGATTTTTCCTTGTGTCGAAAAAGTTGCGACACTAAGCCCACTGTAAATTTCTAAAAATAATGCAGAGATACCATCTATCAATTAACCCCGGAAATTAATGATTAATTTACTAGTTACAGGCGATATGTCAACATATAACTTGAAAAAAAAAGGATTATATATCAAAACTTTTCAGAATTCGGTGAGATAATGGTGAGCGTTTCAAAGATCTATTTTCAAATGAACATAATTTGAATAAAGATATTTAATATCTTTTGATATATTTATTATATTTCATACGTTCGCTGATTTATATATCACACTTACTAAGTCGTTCATTAAACAATATTCGCCCAACATTGTCTATGGAGTACTGATATAAGATAACAATATAAGATAACAATATAAGACCAAAAGTTATGAAAATTTTTGTTACAATTTTTTTATGTGCGAGAAAGATGTCTCATACTTTTGCTTTTTTTTTATAAGCACAAGGTCTCCCCTGAAAAGCACCGTGTCATCATGTTATAGTCATGTCGCACAATCTTACATTGAAGGCAACACTTACACCGTCAATCAACACAATACTTGATCTAATGCTTGTTTCTAGCTGGTTCACAATCAAAATTCTTTAATCTAAAATTGAAAAATTAAAAAAAAAAAAACTTGAAAGTAATCTTGGCTTAGGCCGGTGTGTTAATGCCTAGTAATAGGCAAACGAAAGTCAAAGAAAGGAAGGAGGAAGTTAAAAGGGCGTGTAAATCCGTGAAAATTCCAAACTACTTTCCTCAAATTGTATTTCAAAAAAAAAAAATGACTTCAAGATTTCATTATTTAAATTTTTATTTGCTTTTAAAAAGTATTACTTATCGTTCGCTATGAATATAAAGATAATGGAAATATTTATGTAATTAGTCTAGGAAACAAGCATAAAGATTGATGATTTTATGTATAGTAGTCTTGGTCCTTAAAAATATATTTAAGAGAAATAACTTCCACGTAATAAAAATGTGTGAATGAATGATATCTTCTTATGGTGTTTATTATAAAACAAAAAATCTCCGTCTCTGTATTTTCTGTTGAAAAAAATTAATGAAAAAATTATTGATTCTTTTGAACTATGAAAGCAATTTCAAATGATTTGATATCGCAAAAATTCGTTTTATTATTAATGTTTATCTATCGTCGATTTAAATTAATGTTGTTGAAGTGTTGTGGTAAAGTGTTGTGTTTAATATATTTTCCAAAAATTGGCTCTTATTTAACTAGAACTATTTATTATTTATGCTTATTTATGTGTACACCTATATCCGACATACATAATAGTCTAAAAAATATTAAGCTTTCAATAGAGTCAAATGTATTCATTGTGAAATATGCAAGCGAAACTCTCTTATTAGGCTTAATGTTTTTTAAAGCGCTATCTAATATAAATAAATTTGTGTTTGTGTACATGTATGTGTTACATGCGCTGTTAGTTTTAACTGCACATTTGATATGGCTTGTTATTGATAAATATATATATATATATATATTCATTTAATGCATTAATATCAATTTTTTAAGCTTTATATCTTTTTTATATGTTTATATATTTTATACATACGTACATACGTACATACATCAATAATTTTTCTTTTATGTGTTTCTTGTTTAATTTTTCTTATGGCCTCTAAGAATACATTGCAAATATATAGAGTTTATTATATAATTTAACCTTGAAAGTATGAAGCCGTGTGAAAAAAAACAATCATAAAAATTTTGATTCCTTATCGTAGAGATTGCTACGCTGACACACAAATTCACATCGGTGACATTGTATAAAAACAAAACAGTACGTTATGCAGCACGCATGCATGCAATTATAGCCTGCCAAATGGAATTTCAATTGTATCCGATGGACATACAAGTCTGTCCCATATACATTGAAAGCTGTAAGTCCTATATAAATATGGTGTGTTGTGAAAAAGAAATATTAGTATTCTATTTCTGCTTCCTTGCCCTCTCTCTCTCTCTCTCTTTCTCTTTCTATATGTTTTTGCTTCCTTGCCCTCTCTCTCTCTTTCTCTATCCATGTGTTTCTGCTTCCTTGCCCTCTCTCTCTCTTTCTCTTTCCATCTGTTTTTGCTTCCTTGCGCTCTCTCTCTCTCTCTTTCTCTTTCCATCTGTTTCTGCATCCTTGACCTCTCTCTCTTTTTTTTTCTATCTGTTTCTGCTTCCTGGCCCTCACTCTTTTTCTCTTTCCATCTGTTTCTGCTTCCTTGCCCTCTCTCTCTCTCTTTCTCTTTCTATATGTTTCTGCTTCCCTGCCCTCCCTCTCTTTCAGTTTCCATCTGTTTCTGCTTCCTTGCCCACTCTCTCTTTCTCTTTCCATCTATTTCTGCTTCCTTGACCTCTCTCTCTTTCTCTTTCCATCTGTTTCTGCTTCCTTGCCCTCTCTCTCTCTTTCTCTTTCCATCTGTTTTTGCTTCCTTGCGCTCTCTCTCTCTCTCTTTCTCTTTCCATCTGTTTCTGCTTCCTTGACCTCTCTCTCTTCCTTTTTCCATCTCTTTCTGCTTCCTGGCCCTCACTCTCTTTCTCTTTCCATCTGTTTCTGCTTCCTTGCCCTCTCTCTCTTTCTCTTTCCATCTATTTCTGCTTCCTTGACCTCTCTCTCTTTCTCTTTCCATCTGTTTCTGCTTCCTGGCCCTCACTCTTTTTCTTTCCATCTGTTTCTGCTTCCTGGCCCTCACTCTTTCTCTTTCCATCTGTTTCTGCTTCCTTGCCCTCTCTCTTTCTGTCTCTTTCCATGTGTTTCTGATTCCTCGCCCTTCCTCCCTTTCAATTTCCATCTGTTTCTGATTCCTTGCCCACTCTCTCTTTCTCTTTCCATCTATTTCTGCTTCCTTGACCTCTCTCTCTTTCTCTTTCCATCTGTTTCTGCTTCCTGGCCCTCACTCTTTCTCTTTCCATCTGTTTCTGCTTCCTTGCCCTCTCTCTGTCTCTTTCCATGTGTTTCTGATTCCTTGCCCTTCCTCCCTTCCAATTTCCATCTGTTTCTGATTCCTTGCCCTCTCTCTCTCTCTTTCTCTCTCTCTCTCTTTCTCTCTCTCTCTCTTTCTCTTTTCATCTGTTCCTCTTTCTGTCCACACTCTCCTAATTACATTATTTGGAGTGTTTTTAACTCAGCATTTTTCTTCTGTTTCATAGCATTCCTACTCACTACATAATCTCTGCTTCTAATTTCAAAACATGAGAAATAATTATTTAATCATGAACGTACAGAAACCTCAATAATGCACCTGCAGTTTATCCTAATTCTTTTTATCAAAACTGACTTTTGACCTTGTAGTAATCCCATGTGAGGTAGCATCAATTTAAGGTCATCACAGCCAGAGAATAATTGAATTTCTTATGAAAAATCTCCAAGAGTACTCGAACAAATCGGAGTTAAAGATTTGAAGATTGTAATTACCCGCCACAATAGAGTAATATAAGAATCGTCACATATCGTATATTTCTTTTTGTGATTATATGAGAAACTAGCATATAATTTCAAGAAGAGGACGTAGCTCTCTGTAAAAGTAGTTGAATGAGTAAATCTCTTAATTTTTTCTTCAAGAGTCCTTCCCTTTTTTAAAGATCTATTATTACTATTTTGTATCTTTAGTCTCTTTTCAGTTCTACTTTAACAATTAAAAAAAAGTAAATAAATAGAGTAACTGGAATCCATGAATAAAGTAAAAGCTATAATAAATACTTTTTTCTTCCGAAAGGCCTCAAGCGACTTTGATTGTAAGGGAAAATAATATAATACTTAAGTTTGCTGGACAGAGAGAGAGAGAGAGAGAGAGAGAGAGAAAGAATGGAAGAAAGAAATCAACTAAAATTTCTTTTTATCATATAATTTTTTAATTAATTTTATATCATAATTACGCAAAATTATAATTAAACATTTCATGTGTATTTTGTGTGATCATTAAAGTTTCATCAAATAATCAAAAAGTGAAATTGCGTTGGTCCGATTCGGGTGTAACTCTAAATCCTGAACTTAAATTGCTACAATACAACTTGGGGCAACCACTGGAATTGGAGGAAAGTGATGGCTACATGCCAGAGAAGGTTGGGAATTTTTCCCGTTTAACGGTATACTTTCGTTTCGAGCGACAAATCGGACATCATTTGATACAAACATTTGCGCCTTCATCTTTGGTAGTGATGTTATCATGGTTTAGTTTTTGGTTAGGTCTTGATGCAATTCCTGGACGGGTCACTCTATTGGTGACGTGTATGCTGACATTAGTAACTATGTTTACTGGTCTCAGGGCCGATATACCACCCGTAGCCTATGTTAAGGTAGATATTTTTAAAAATATATTTTTAACAAAAGAGTGAAATAATTCAATTAATCCACTCGTTACTCTTTATACTTTAAAGGCGTTGGATTTATGGATGGCTGGTTGCATGGTATCGGTTTTTGCTGCCTTAGCTGAATTCGTTGTAGTTAAAGTCTTAGATGTTCAATATCAATATCAAGTTAATAAAATACCCAAAGTGTTGCCAATGGTAAGTTCACTACATAGATTACTTTTGAACGCAATGTGGTTGAATTAATTTATTATAATTCAATTAACTAGAATTTGTTTTTTAAATTATTCCAGCGCATAAGCAATATGGAGAAAGGTCAATGTGCAACGGTAGCAAGTTGGGAGGGTGGTGCAGTTCGGTCACGCAAGGCAACACAAACGCCAACAACACCTGGGCAGGTATTAAGTCCCCAAAGATTGATAAAATATTCCTATTGAATATAAACAGAGTAACGGGTAAATTTCTTTGTTTAATCAAAGAGAATAAATAACTCAAGAGTTTGCATTCGTTACTTTAAAGAGTTCGAAAAAAGTTATGAATAATACGAGGGAATTGATATTAACGAACTCTTTTTTTTTTTTTTTAATCCACCACCAAAGGGAGGAGTATATTCATTTTGTCATTTTGTTTGTAATGCCCAAAAGGAAATTTCAGAGACTCTCTACAAAGTATGTATATTCTTGATCAGCATCAAATTTAGATTCGATTTGAACATGTCCATCTATGCAATGTCTGTGATAAGTCCTCTGCTGGCCGCAAAAATGAAGACATTGGTTTCACCTTTGGCAGAGGCATTGCAAGTTCTTTCACATACATTCTTATTGAAGATGGGTCCACGACTACAATATAAAATAAGTTGAAAATAAAATTAAATTTCCCTGGTATTGCATAAAAATTGAAAAAACTTGCTCCTCTTATTACTCTTCCTATTAAAATTTAACGTTTTACCTTCTGTTAGGATAAAAGAATCCTCGAAGCTGAATATAATTTTCTTACCTATTGTAATTTTATTGGAGAAATTTGAAAAGTACCTGAATGTAAGTGAGACGGTATGTTAAGCTTGTGTGCATGTATGTAAAACTCAGAATTGTACCGATTTGTATCGATTTTGAATCGATTTAAACTTGCTTGTCCGTCTGTCAATCCTTGCACTCTTTTTGACATATTTTAACGAAATACCGAGATGTTTTTAGGTCCAAGGACGAACGCTATTAAAAATATATTCGACTGGAACATTTTTACACCCACATCCCGTATATCGCCTCCTTTGAAAACGTCTTTGTATAAAACAAATTTCAGCCAGTATATTAGCATGTAAAAGAAATATAAAGTTTGGATTGAATAGAACTATTTTTTGAGCCACTTCCCTTATAAAAGTTACAAAAAAAATGTAAGGAAAAAGTCTAATTTTTAATATTTCATAATGCAAATGAGTCACTAAAAGCAATTTTTCATAAAAATGCAAAGTAACAAATTTGGACCAAGTAGGTCTAATTTTCACTATTATCCCGTAGGACCACATCAAATATAATAAGTCTCAGAAAAAAGCAAATCTTTCTAAGCTTAAATTTAAGATAATCCATGACGGAAATAGTTGAAGAACAGGAGAATGTTTGATAGAAAAACTAAACTTGCTAAATATGGCCAAGTCAGTTAACCCTTAGGCCCACTTCCTTAAAGCAGCTCCCAGAAAAGACGCGCCTTTCCATGGAAACAAGCCATAATTTTTGTATTTTATCACGAAAGTAAATGAAGAAACCCAACGCGACGTCAGACATGACCGACCTTAACATTTTTACGTCTAACTATTATAAGAGATCAACTTCTCTATGATTACTCCTTCATTATTCATATGAAAAAAAATTTAATAATTGAATATGCCAAGAATCTTTCATCTGCTGATTTTATACCTAAAATCTGCTTGCATAAACAGTTTAACAGCTCCATAGATGTGCAATCTGCACATGTATGTTGTTTAACAGATGAAATCTTAAATGTTAAAGTTTGAAAGCTATCGCCGTCTGTACAGTTCGAATAATATTATTTGTTCTTTTTCAGACATCATTAACATCATTTTTACTTTTTCACTGAATAACATTATTTGGTCTTTTTCACATAATAACATCATTTATACTTTTTCACTGAATAACATTATTTGTTATTTTATACCGAATAACATCATTTATTCGTTTTCACCGAATAACATCATTAGGATTCGTGTCACATATAAGAAAAAATATTGTAATATGAATTAGTTGAAAATATATAGAATATTTTTCTCATGATACAGTACCGTGTAATAAAAAGGAATGTGGAGAAATAAAAATAGGTGTGGTTTCCATTAAAAACTTGGCAAAACTCATTCAAATACGATATATCGTTTATAAAATCAGACTTAATATATATGGTTTAGCTACATATCTTGCGTGTTTGATTTTACCTTTGCAACTGGGGATCTTGTTAGGCGTTAGTGTTAATATTCGCCTGTCCTAGCTTCCGTTTAGAGACTTCATCCATAGACAGTCAACCTAGGCGCTTCCGCCGCAAGATTCTTTTATTGAATCATACTAATGATAGGATAGGGTTATGTGTAGAGTAGTCAAGTAGACAAGTGGTCAAGTAGACTCACGACTCTGCTGGCACATAGGGACCAATTCTGATCATCAAAACGAATCATATATATATACAAGAGATAGGTTTACGTGTGGAATAGAAAATTTATTTTGGAAAATATAAAAATCTATCAAACTAAAGGGGAAAACTGATAACTTCACACAAAAAAACGTTGAAAACATAAATGCTTGTTAATTAGAACAACAATTTTACTTTAATATGTTTAATCACACGAAATAAATGTATTTCTGAAATGAATTTCAGGATCACCAAAAAAATCAACATACGAGTATTTATTAAAAAAAAGTCTGAAAACAAAAAATATTTATTTCTACGTATAAAATAGGAGAAGAAAGAAGTGTTCCTTTATTCATTACTTGTAGATAAGAAGATAGATAATCTGTTTCGGTGCTTAATTAGAGAAACAAGGAGAAATTTACTTAAATATTCAACATAATAATAAGATCAAATATCAAATGTTACAAATTTAGAGTAAAAAAAAAAAAATTTAATTAAATTTTTTAAATTTTAAATTTCTGTGCATACTTAAGTTTATTTTTTTAAGCGACATTTTTAACGTCACTAAAATTGATTTGAATCCATTGAAATCATCAAAATGATGATTCTATTACAAGATTCGCTGTTCTCGTTTATCAGTAACCGTAGCTGTTCAGTTTTTTGTTAAAAATTATTTAAATTGAAAGTTGCATCCATTTATTTACTTCCTGGACGATATTGCGTGGTGATAGATTAATCGCAATCCATTGAAATCAATTTCAAAAAAGAAAATATATTTGGAAATAAATTGTTCTATGCGTTCAATGTACATGCAAGAGTGTAATGTATTAGAAATTCCTTTTTCCTTTAGCAATCCGTTAAGAAAATGAAAAACCGGCTATAACATACTTAACATATTTTACTTTTTCATATTATTCTAGACATCGCTACAGGGTAATGGCGGTCCACCAAAACCTGCAAGACGTCAAAGCTTACTATCCGTTGCCTGGACGGACACAGATACTGGCGTTGAAAAGATTATGTGGCGGGAAATTGATAAAGTATCTCGAGCAGTGTTTCCCATATTATTTTTCGTTTTTGTACTTTTATATTGGCCGATATTACTTATGAAGTCATCCTAGGATTTGGGGAGTTCCAGAGTACATATCTCTGGACTCCGATAAAAACAAAAGGAATCAAATCAACTCGACAAATAAAAGTTACTCAAATAACTGCAACAAATACAATCATAGTACAATGAAAAAATTTTCGAACTACATTAAAGAGAAATTTTAATTATCATCATCATCATCATCATCATCGTTATATATATACATAAAAGAAAAGGAGAAACGCGAAAGTTTATGAAATGTGAAAAGTTTGTAATTTTGAAGTATTATAGAGCAAAATGAAAAAACGAACAAATGTTTAAAGTAATAAATGAAAATTATCGTATATTTTCTGTGTTACATCTTTTATCTATTATTTCAATAATTTTTTAAGGTGATATCCATCAACCAAAAACTAAACTTTAGTAATTTCGTCATTCAAATAATTTGTAACCTAATGACTCGCCGATTGTCCCAGGAAATAACTATACAGTCATTAGAGTATAAGACTTTACACATCCGTTTTTTTTTCTCGTTGAGTCATTTTACAGATTGGAATTTTTGTTAAAACGGAAAACTGAGATAATAAGCAGAAACTATTCACATGGAAACATGTGGAAATACATTTTTATAAATCAAGGAGAAGCATTCTTAAATGATTTCAATATTTTCGAAGTCTCGGGCATGATAAAAAGAATAGATAAAATTTAAAATCAAAGTTTAATGAGAGACCCCTTTCCCAAACCTATATATCTGTAACATCTAAAAAGTATCTCATGGCTTCTTCGAAAGCTCCTAAGTCGTTTCGAAAGTTAGCTCAAATATTTGTTAGAATCATTTTAAGTACGAGGAGTCCTTTCAATCGTATTCATTAAACAAAACGTAACACTATATATGTGATTGAGTTGATGGATATTTAAAAGTTTGCCTTAAGGGTGAATATAATTTCTTTTTTATATGGGTTATATTGATTCATTTAATTTTTGTTTTTTATATTTAAGTAGTCTTATCATTACCAAATATTATCACCAATATAAGTGAGTTTTTAAATTTTACAAAACTACTACTACGTAGCTTTGGCTTTGGCTTTACAAATAACAGAAAATTTTATACAAATATTAGAGATAATATATTAATAAATTGGTGCTTTTAGACAAAAAAAAAAATCGATTAATTATATGAGACAAGTAAAAATAGCGCTTAATTTTAAGTAAAAAATGTTAATACTTATACAACGAATCATTTGTTAAGTTTAATATTAACTATATAATACATGCAATTGTACTTTGTATAGATCAATTTATTATATCTGAAGCCTCTTCAAAATATTTGATATCTTAGATTACGTAAATACATTAAATGCAAGGTATTTTTTAAGTTTACACACAGTTTACAGTCATTTTATGCGATCATATTTCTCGGTTGATTAACTTTTCAGTACCAACGTTAAATTTAATGATAGTTTTTTAATTAAGTTTTATCAAAAAAAAAAAAAAAAAAAAAACATCGAAAACGAAAAGGAAAAGGAAAGCAAAGTTATATTCGGTTGATTTTTTCTGTACGCTATGCCAAAAAAATTACTCTAACTTATCAAGTGGAAAACGCTTTGTATGAATAGGAAGTAGCTTGCCCGACCGACCGACCCTTAATAAATTTGATTTAATATTTTCATTAATTCACAATTGTAATATTTTCCATTCAAAGCCTTCGATTTTATAATTAATAATTTCATCGAATACAATCTCTATCGAAAATCAGCTAAATTGAAATGAAGGTTTACTTGTAATTACCAAACATATATGAATAAAGAGGGCATCGCATTTTTAGTTCATGGAAATTTATATGCGCTATGAACGCTAACGACATATAATTATAATTTAAATATTTTTATCAAATGGATATTCGATCTATTTTATAATTAAATACTGTAAATCAAATACTAGTGGATATTACGAGATTCTGCCCATGTGGAACACATCCTCTTTCTGATTTTCACAAAAATTGGTTATTTTGAAATCGAATGTGACATAACGCAAACGCGAAATCAAATCGAAGCCTCGTTTCAATTCAAAAAAACTACCTTATACCACTTGAAGATAAATGAAGATTCATTGCAGATAGGACCTATGGAAAATTCTTAACCATGTACAAAGCATTACTACTTTGTAGAAAATTAACTAGTCGATCAAGTTACAAAAAGAAAACTTCAACCTTGAAATATTCGCGTTTTTATATAGATGGTATATATAGATGGATAGATGGGATTGTACTTGCTTTCCGTAGCACCCGCAAAAGCGCACCAAAAATCTGATAAAATCTATATGTTCTTAATTTGATTGATTTGGCTGTCGTCTGCCCAAATATGTCCGCTACTTAATCGCTTGCGCGTATTTTGAAGACAATTTGCCCACAATCCTGCCAATCGTTGCTTAAAAATATACGATCCTCGCGGAAAATAATCCAAAACTAACAGCGACGCTAAATAGAATAGAATAGGATCCACACCTAAAATTGATAAATACCGTTCAAATTGTATATATTATTTAGAAGTGGCGAACGCAAGTTGGTGCCTGAACGAACATAACTTTCTTAAAAAAAAATTCTTTTGATTTCATTAATAACAAAATACCTACCATAACAATGTGCCTTAATGCAGTTGTTTCAGCTGCGCTTTATTAAAACTATTAAAACCGAAACCAAAAACCAACAAACTGATACTGATAGCACTCAGCTGAATTACTATAAAGAATAATCATAAAAGTTATATAAATAGCAAAAAAAAAGCCAATAATGTAAGTTTAAACATCTTCCAAATATATAAAGAAAGAAAGAGCAGCAGATCAATTCAAATCATTCAAAAGAAAGAAAAATCAATAAAAGAATTAAACATAAATAAAATATGTAGAAAATGAACATTTATACACGATATAATATATTACATTATATACGGTTTACTAAATCAATATGATATCACGATTGAAATTGAAATATCTAACATTAAAAAATAAAATGCTTTTTATCAAAAACTCAACCAAAAAAAAGCTTTAAACTAAAAATGTAAGAAATGATGTAAAGATAATTATATGGCAAATAAAATGTACATAATATGTTTATTTTCAAACTTTAATTCAATTTATTAAATAATCTATTTCTTATTCGTCCATCGAATCTTCTTCTTCTTCTTCTTCCATATTCTCCTCTTCAGCGTTTTGAATTATATAAGATTCATTTGATTTAATAAGTATCATATCCTCATCTTCGGAGTTTGTATCCTTATTATTGCCGTCTTTAGTATCATCAGCTTGTTGGAAGACTGAACTTTTTTGTTTCTCTTCGTAGGCTTTAAATAAGACACTCATGGTGTATTTATTGAAATCGCAACTATAAAAAGAATTTTATGAAATTAGACTATTTTCGCAAATAAAAAATTTATATTCAGTTGTGAATATCATAAAAGGAATCGTCCACAGAGTGATTTCTTAAATAGATAATTTATATAAAATACTTAACTAATGCATTGAGAATTGAGAAACTTGAGAGAAAAATTTCTCTCAGAATTATAGTTTCTTGCTTTTGATAATTAATAATTTTAATCCTTTAGTTCAAAACCGAATTACAAAAATTTCGAAATCGTAAAAGAATAAGAAGAAAATTATCCTTATTATATATTAGACACTTTATAGGCCACGGATAATATTTAATATTTTTTAAGAATAAACGTTATGTGAAATAAAATCATAAAGGCAAACCGAGATGATTAAGTATCTAAATTTCAAGGATTCCAAAAACATTTTTAAAAATGATAAAATTATAAATAGCTATGCAAAGTTAGAACACAATATTACTTACATTTTATTGAGTGCTTCATATTTATGGGACAGGGACTCATGCAAAGCTAATAATGAGGAATGTTGAAACACTCCATCTTTATTACCATAAGCCAAAAGTAATTTGGATGTCCATTCTAAGTAGTATTCTATATGAGGTGACGTTTGTACTAAACGTGCGATTATTGGTAAAAGACGATGAGCAAATTCGTTAGGTAAATCTGAAACAACCAGTTGCACTGAAAGAAAAATCGTTTAAAATTTCGCTCGATGTCATTTGTAAACAATGCTTTTATAAAAAAGCGACTTTTCATTTTATTTTATTTTTTTTTTTTTTTTGTTTGTTGAATTTGGGATGGAGGAAGCCTTTGCACGAAAAAGTTTTATTTTCAAAATAAACAAATGATATGCACGTGTAGTGTACTGAATTGTGTGCCAGTGATATGAAGCAAAAGTTAAAACAAAGCGCTAAAATGGTGTAAGGCCTTCTCAGTGAAAAATCAAAATGGCAACNTAAGATCCATGAAACTGTAAGGTTCAATAGTATTTACAATTTATCCAAGTTATACATTTAACCGTTCGGACAATTTCACGTACTTACTATAAATTTATAGTAATTATAACACATAAATAGGTGGTAAGAAGAAGAAAGAAATAGGACTCGCCATTGTATTCAAGGCGGTATTGCGGCTGTCAGAGAAAAAGAGATTTAATCTCGCGTTCTTTTGAAGAACTAACTCCCGTAGAATTTTTATGAATACGGTATTAAACAAAAACTGTACAATAGTACAATCATTTAAAGCATAATTGCTAGCGTTATTATTAAGGCATTAGAATATGCTTTGTTCTTCACTGGATTCCAAGTGTAAAACTCTATTCTATGCAAAAGTGGATTACGAACATTTGCCGTTGCCCAAAGGTTTCTGTTGATTAAAACAACAAACAAAGAACCATTTTGGGCATTGACTCAATTCGGACACCCATTGCCCTCACGTTGTTAAGCTTTTTAGACATTTCGGACAAATTTTTTATGTGCACAAATCGGTAAATCCAAAAAGGCAGAAAATCATTGTCGTTGTGATATGTAAATCCTCATATATTCATGGTTATGTCAACAATATAAGGCTTGCGACGAATACAAAAGAATACATGTTAAAGTCCTTGGGTTTCTTGTATTAAGAATGGAATTGATTAATATTACTACAAAGTTCTAAAATAATTTTCCGTTTCTATCAAAATGATTTCTAAATCTTAAACTTACCATCTTGACATGGTATTGATTCTAACGCAAATGTGATTAAATTTGTTTCATTTAGTTTTAAAGCCATTATCAAAGCTTTTGAAAATTCACCATTCTTGATGGAAGCTCTAACGGCTTTCGGTGTAACTTCCAACGATAGATTAAATGGATCGAAAACAATACCTAAAATAATGAGAAATTTTATACAAGTTAATAGAAAGGACGTCTTCATCATATTTAAAAATACCTTTATCTAAGGAATATATACAAAGTCCTTCAGTGCAAGCAGCAGCAAATGATTGACCAGTCGGCGAAAATTTAACTGAAAATACTTTAACTTCAGGCTTGAAATTACGCGCGGCCATATCGCCTTTTTGAACACCTGGCAAACGTATCGCCAATTTTCCACCTTCAGTTTCTTCGCGTTCCTCTATCAAAGCCATATTACCAAATTCTGTCATATTCCGACGACTTATGTATTCCTTATTCCGAGAGTAGATAAGAATATGAAACAAAAATTCTCTAGTTTTTAGTATCTAATTTTATACCTACATTCAAGCCATCGAAGCTACGATTTTGTGTTATTTGAAATTTTTTAAGTAAAATTCCTTCTTTAACATGATATATGCAAATAACATGCGAACGACCTGCAGCCAATATGCATTCACCGTCAACTGAGTATTCTATTGTTGAAAAGTATCTAAAAATAAAGAGGGTTTCTTAATCGATTGTAAGTAATTAGAGCCAAAACTGAACTCACCGACCCAGCCGATTTCTTTTCGCTGTTATAATATCGGTTTCCAAACGACCTCCTGCCAAATCTTTACGTCCTTCAATACTACTTATTTGAGTGGCAGTTTTAATATCAAATACTGTAATACTAGCATTCAAAGTAGCCACAGCCACCTTTTTAAAAAATTATTTATTAATAAAAATGCTCTTGGCGTATAACTATTATTGTAATTACCTGCTCTCCATTTGGATTGAAACAGACGCAGGTAACATCATGCAACAAGCTTATTGTTTCATGTTCAGATTTAGTTTCTAAGCAATTCCATATTTTTATAGTTTTATCCCAAGACCCTGAAACTAATGTGGAACTAGTGGGCACAGGTGCAAAAGCTAAAGAAGAGATGGGAGCTTCGTGGCCACTTACAATTTCCAACAATGTGCCTAATTTCACAGACCATAAATATATCTCGAATACATCCTGACAACCGGCTACTATTAATTCATCCGAATAATCGATAGCTACACAAGAAAACTGTACAAGCCTTGATGACGTGAAGGTACGAAAATTACGATAACTAAAATAAAATACATTTCATTAAGGAGATGTCATATGAACAACAATATTAGGCCATTGTACCGTGTTACATCAAACGCCCTGACCGTGCCATCCAGAGAACTACTAATAAGAAATTTTTTACTGCGACTGAATTGCAGTGCGGTGATGCCACTCGCGTGTTCGGTAAATGTTACAAAGCAAAAACCGCTTTTTATATTCCACAATTTAACCTTAGAATCTTCTCCTCCGGTGGCAATATATTGGCCATCTGGAGAATAGCTAATGCAGGTCATTTCACTGCTGTGTCCTTGTTGCTTCATAATATACTGTTCTGATTGCCATTCCCATACAAGTAACTGGCCTAACTCTTTGGATGCCAAGGCTACCCAATCACCGGTGCTATTAAATACAGCCGCCGAAATTGCATAATCTGATATTGTCAAGGAGTGTATCATATTCACATCGGGAAGCTCATACAAATAGAATGAACCATTACTGAAGCCAACCACCAAAATTTTAATACGTTTATTATAATGAGCAGCTGTTAATACAGCATTACGTTGCTCTTTGCGAGGTTCGTCTGCTAAGTAATGTCGTGCTAACTTTTTATAATAAAACGGATGAGATTTCTTTTCACACGCGTTGTCATTATGCTCATTCTCATCTACTATGTTCTCTGTCAATGAATCCATGTTTTCATGTTTTTTTTCCACACTTTCCTCGATTTCATCTTCAGTTTCTTCTTCGGAGTCATCGTTATTAGTTTTCTTTTTTTTCGGTTCAGTAGGGGATTGTTTCTTTCCGTCGTTGATATCTGACGGATCTAAACTACATTCCCACAAACACAATTGACCGTTCCGACTAATAGTATTAACATGCAAGCTGTTGTCTTCGAAGAAGCAAGATACTATTGCTTCTGTATGACCACCCAATATAAAAGTACGAAAATTTTTCATATAATATCTTCCAATCACTTTAGTGGTACTGTCACGGCAACCTACTAATATAAATCTAGAATCTGACGACCAATCCAAGTAGCTGACATCATCGTAGCCTCCAAGGTAGGTACGTTCTATCACAAAAGGATTGTACTCTCCCGTCAATTCCCCGGGAGATTTAAATATGAATACAAAATTTTGGGTAGCCACCGCGAAATGGGCGCCATCGGGACTGAATGCAATACATTGAACCTTGTCTTTAAACTTATGTTCATGAATAACCATACACGAAACCATACTAATTAATTGAGATTGACCATATTCGTTTGCAGCCAACAACAAACTGCCGTCTGGTGATAATCCTATAGCTGTGTAGTTGTAACGCGATTCCACACTTAGAGTGCGAGCTTTATTGCTATAAGCAAAAACAATTTTTTAAGCCAAAATAATAATACCTTGGTACATATGTACTCACTTCTTTAAATCATACAAAGTCAAGCGGTTGCCAACGCAACTAATAACTGAATTACCGTCAGGAGTAAAAATTACATTTCCACAGCGATAGATCGTGCCCAATAAATTGGAAAACTATATCAAAGATGAATTGTTAGCAAGCATTTAAAACAACAAAATTAGTTGGCACTTATCAATATTGTCCTATTACCTTGTACGAAAACTTCATTTTATTTTTTTTTTTTTTTTTGGTTTGTTGAATTTGGGATGGAGGAAGCCTTTGCACGAAAAAGTTTTATTTTCAAAATAAACAAATGATATGCACGTGTAGTGTACTGAATTGTGTGCCAGTGATATAAAACAAATGTTAAAACAAAGCGTTAAAATGATGTAAGGCCTTCTCAGTGAAAAATTAAAATGGCAACCACTACAATTACAGTACATTTATAATGATCAAAAGAGACAAATTTTACGCATATTTGCCTATATCCGATCCGATCCGCAAAACTTCCACGTACAGCATTTTCTGTCTTTCCTGAGATGTTGGAAAGCTCAGCTTTATAAAACAAGCTCGCTTTGGATATGATGAGATTAAATAGGCAATCTGTATTTATATACTTTGTACATATTCTGCTTATATTTATATATACATTCATATTTATGGAGTCCAATCAATATTTATAAAATGCTTTGCATTTTGCGTAAAATTAAGACTGCAATGTAAGTTTACAGCGGAATTTAATATTTGGACCACGACTATTTCCTAATAAATTGAACATTCATCAAACGGATGCTTTGACGAAGTCGCACATTGAAACTTTTCATTACGCAATAATTTATTAAGGTCAAATTATTCAAGGCTGATACCTTAAAAAAAAACAAACAAAACGAGCCAATGGCCATATTCCAAGCGCCATGCAAGTTATTAAGATTACTTTTGGAATCCTAATTGGATCATGGAGAATCTTAACAAACAGCCTCTATATGAATCTAGAAAATATTGAATTATTATTATTAAAGACACTGTCGTACCTCAAAATTTTCTAAAAATGAATGGAGAGAACAATGTATGAAAAGCGCTAATTTACTTATATTAGTTTGGGGAAAAAGAAATCCATTATTTTTTCGGTAGATGGCTACACTGGTAGATTTCTCGTAAAGTATCGATCAAACAATTTCAGATTTATGCTCGTTGGAAAGGTGACATTTCGCA
>KK351132.1:389696-440615 GCA_000671755.1 Glossina brevipalpis | reverse complement strand
TGCGAAATGTCACCTTTCCAACGAGCATAAATCTGAAATTGTTTGATCGATACTTTACGAGAAATCTACCAGTGTAGCCATCTACCGATAAAAATAATGGATTTCTTTTTCCCCAAACTAATATTAATTGTTCCATAATTTGAGAATTATTGAATAATAATATATAATAAATTCCCTTTCCCTTTATTGTTTCTTTTTAATTTTTTGAAAAATAACAAATAAAATCAGTCAATATAATATAAAAAAAAAAGCGGCAAGCTCGGCTTCATTGTGTTCATTTACATTGGTTTCCATATGTTTGAATTTGTGGGCGTATAGACGCGGCTTCATTGTGTCAACAACTTAAATCATCCCCGACGTGTAGGAATATAAACGCGGTTTTATTTTACAGGACCGACAAAGTTCTCCAAAAAAAAAGTCTTTAACTTGAAAAGCATTTTCTAATGCCAGACTTCATCCGCAGTTCGAAAAATTCAGATAAGTTCTAATTCTCAATTTCACTCGTATTTTTGTAAGCATACCAAATAGTAGAATAAAGTTCTGGTATTAGGGTGCGTATGCAAAAGGGAGATTTTTCCCTGACCAATAAAATATCTAGTTCTTCCTCTGATATCTAGTAGAATTATTTTGAAAGAATACCAACACCAGTAATTTATTCCCACAAATTATCCCATTTTAAAAGAAAATACCCAAGAACCGTCATGAAATAATTATGGACAATATTATCACATTTAAATCTCTAGATTGGAATTTCTAAAGCAATATTTGCAAAACTCAAAATGAGGAATTTTACGGCTCCTAAACATGTTTTAAACTTTCTAGAACAAATAACTTGTTTTGAAATGTGCTCCAGTCCATTTGCTCCAAATCTGATTTGCATAGCAGGATATAAAAAGCTTATATTAGGCTGCGTGCGTTTTCCGGTAAGCTATTATACCATAAAACTGTTTACCGAAGGCAAAGTAGTTTCTTTTTCACCCTTAAATAGGAAGAAGTTGAAAGTGGATCATTTTCTTGGGAAAGACTAAAAGATATTTTCCATGAAAACCGATGCCATGCTATTAGTTTTACTCCCAACACTTCGCTAATGGTTATACCAAAAAGTGTAACATTTTGCGCAGCCGGTTCAGATTTCCTGCTTCGGATATTTCGTACAGATCTTCAAAATGCAGACACAGTACAAACTCTAGAAGGTCATACCAATTATGTTAACGATGTTAGCTGGAGTAACGAATGCGAATTCCTGGCTTCAGTAAGCGATGATAATTCATGTAAAATCTGGTGTTCTCAATCAAATTATGACAATATTATCACATTTTGTTTATCTTCGGCTGGGATGTCGGTAAAATGGCATCCTGATGACCCAAATAAAGTGATGGTGGCCGAAAAAAAGGGGGTAATACATATGTACAATGTACGTTCCCAGCAGTCCGTTATATCGGTTGAATGTCCAAAAATTCCATTGTTGGCAGCCGATTGGGCTTTGAACAATTATCATTTTATATCTGCGATATCTGGCGGCGAAATTGTAACTTTCGATATGTCACGAAGGCCTTGGTCGCCAACAGACGTGAAATCGGTACATGAGGATGGCGGGCGATGTTTACGTATTTCCCCATGCTCAGAACATGTAACGGCCAGTATCGGCAGACCGGATATAACCCTTAAAGTCTTCACTGCCAATTCCACAATACCGTTAATCGAAGCTCCTTTAAAATTATGCGCTGGTTTGTCTTGGCATCAACGTTTACCTTACGTAGCAGCTGCATATGATCGAAAACTATGCTTTTGGTCGGTTCAAATAAAATAATTATAGTTGTTTTAAATAGTTATTGTTTTATTTTGGTAATGAAAATACAAAAAATGCAAAAGTGCGAAACAGACATTCATCTTATCAAACATTAATTAAAGAAGCCAAGTATTCATTATAACGTTGCTCCTGTTGCGACTGTAATTTTTTCAACTTTTTCGATTGACCTATACTAATTTTTTGGCCGTCCTTGTCATGCGTTGGTAAACCCTGAAATAGAGAAGAAAAGCAATTTAAAGAAGTTCAATTAAAAATTTTCTTTTTTTTGATGCACACATTTCCATCAAACTGCGAATACTTATCGGTTGCTTCAAGGAACATTTCTTTCGGATTAATTTTCTTTTGCATCTCTTTAGCATCTGCCGCTTCTGCCGCCAACTGTTTTTTTCGCTCCTTTTCTGCTAAGCGTGCAGCTTCTACGGCCTTTTTGGCTTCCCGCTCGCGTAATAAAGTCTCACGATCTACCAACTTGACAGCGTATTCACCCCCATCCGCCTTATCCTCGAGCCGTACACCCAATTTCGGCAGGACATCGTCTCGTAGGTCATCACATAATTTCAAAATTTCCAAAGCTTTTAAAGTTTTTGCTTGACTTCGTACTTGCTTTCTAAATTCAGCTGTAGCTTCTACGTAAGGAACAACAGTACTCTCTATATTTACATGTCTGTTTGATAAATCGGTTACAGGAAAACCAATTTCTCCTTTAGGCCCTGTAATCGCACCGAATATATGCAACAAATCTGTGATGTAACGAGCTATTTTCCGTAGCAAAAGGCTATTTAATTTGAGTTTATTATCACGAATGTAAATATTTGCAGACGAAATCAAATCTCGTATAATATCAAGAGCACTGCGAGTATCCACATTATCTATGAAAGCAGGAATAGATTAAATAAATTCATTCATTCATCAGTTCGTATATCGTTTTGACTTGCCACATAAAGCTTGATGAACTAGCTGCCGTGTCGTATTGTATTTTTTTAGTAATTCATCCTCAATCCTGGTCCATGCATCGAAAAGTCGTCTGGGCTCGCCAGAAATTACATGACGCGTCAAATCTTTTACGTTAAGGAAGAATTCCTATGAAATATACACCTCTTTAGACGATACTATGAAACAAATATTATGCAAGCTTATAGCGTGTACTAGTTTGAACGCTATCGTCGGTTAAAATATCTATCTTTTTGTTTTAAAAATGCTATACATTTTGTAAAGTCTTGGGATTCTCATTAGGAATACAAAACCTGCACGGAGTTATTGTTCACCTCCAAAATGTGCAAATTTTAATTATAATATACATGAAAAACAATGATGATGAATGGAATCAAAGACGCTTTTCCAAGTAGATTAACTATTCATATTTTCGCGAGATTTCTCGACTTTGCAATCTGACTTCCATTATTTTTCAAGAAATAACACGTTTGGGCCAATTTGTTTGTCCAGTTAGAATGGCTAACACTAATAACTCTCACCACATTTTGGTCCCTATTAAAAATAGTGTATTAACTTACTTTCCAAATTGAAACTTAATAGGATCACTAAACGAACATTTTGGGGAACTCTGTGTTTATAGATATTTACATTTAATAAGCGTTCATATTGTACAGCCATTTCCATGGTGTTTTCCGAATAATCCAAAGTATCCTTCCATGAATGAAGCAAAAAAGCCAAACGTAACTGACAGGAGGTGTGCTGTTGCAAAACTTGCTGAATGGTGATGAAATTTTTCAAGGATTTCGACATTTTGCAACCGGCTATGGTCAAATGACCCGTATGTAAGAAATACTTAACCCATTCCGTTGAATCGAATGCAGCTTCAGATTGCGCGAGCTCGTTGTCATGATGCGGGAATTTAAGATCTACGCCACCTGTATGTATATCGAATTTTGGGCCAAATACATCTGAAGCCATAGCAGAACATTCGATATGCCAACCAGGCCGCCCTTTACCCCAAGGACTAGCCCACCAAGGTTCACCAGCTTTGCTAGCTTTCCATAAGGCAAAATCGTTAGGTGAACGTTTTTCCGTTAGACGATCTTCGGCGAGATCTCCTTCGCCCTCTTGCAGTGATTTAGTATCACCATATGCCTCTGGCACCAATTTAGCATAGAAATGCTTTTGATGTTTATCAAAACTGTTCACATCAAAGTATACTGATCCATTAATTGCATAAGCCAAATTATTGTTAATGATCCGTTGTATAAATTCAATAATTTGAGGCACATATTCAGACACTCGAGTTAAAACATCCGGTGGAAGAATCTATAGCAGAAAATAATATAGCTTTGTAAGAATGTTAAATAGATAAACGTCGAAATGAAAATTCCTTACGTTCAATGCCGTCATGTCATAGTGAAACTGATCTTCCCAGTATCGAGGAAGCTCCTCAAATATGCTATTATCATTAACTGTTGCACCATCTTTTTTGTCCAACCAATCTGCTATAGGTTCTTTGGCTTCTCTTAAATACAAATCGCGAGCTTTGGCTACATCTTGTTCAACGTTACTAGTTACAGCCGCTGTCAATAATTCTACGGCGTTATTCATGCGGTCTAATAATTTATTTAACATAATTTTTTTGTCAGGATCCGTATTTTTTTCACAAGTATTTTGGAATGCCATCAAAACCGAGCGCTGGTCATTCAATAGTTGGTCTAACGGCGCCTTGATCACGTCGTTCGAATAACGTTCAAAGAGATAGTTTTGTCGAGCTCTTTTAATTATCTTATCATCGATATCGGTGATATTCATCACATAATGTACGTTAAAGCCAAAGTATTCAGATAAAACACGTCTTAATATATCAAAAGATATATAAGATCTATAAACAGATTGAATTTATGAAATATGCACGCACATGTAAATACTATAGCGTTTATTAGAATTACCTAGCGTGACCCATATGTGAGGCATCGTATACTGTAGGTCCACAACTGTACCAAGTCACGTTATTACCGTCCAATGGTATAAAAAGTTCCTTTTGTCTTGTAAGACTGTTGTATAAACGTAATCTAGGTTTTTCCCCTTCCTCTGGTGCTTGCCACGTTGGTTGCGTTCGCTTTTTCATTCTTCTCAATGACAATTAAAAGATTAAGACTTTTGTGAATTTTTTAATAGTTTTAAACAACAACCAACACTTTTATTAAAGATTTATTAAAATTAATTAATTATTGAAAATTAGAAAGCTTTTTTTTTTTTTGTTGTTAGATTTGGGATGGAGGAAGCCTTTAATTTGTACGCTTATATAGGTCTCCAGTAATTATCGTGAATATGATGAAAGCTCAGGATATCAAAAATCTTTACAACAGGAGACGACGATGAAAACACTTGTGTTTAGCTGAAGCTATAAATGTGACAAAAGCAAAAAATGCATTTTTGACGAAAGTACTTAAAGTTGCCACTTGCGGAAATTTCACTGGACACTGCACAAAATGTGCGTATTTGCACTGAAATATTTTAAACGTTATAAAAACGCTTGTCTTAGTTTAAAAATTCCTTTGGTGATTTAAAACATAAATGAATTCCTTATTTTAATTTCTAAAAAAAAAGATACTTTTTTACTTTGATAAGGATGGAAGATTTTCATCATTGAAATCATCGTAAACCAAATTATATTTATTTTGTCAAAAATCGTCTTACAGGTTCAGCCGGCGGAGCTGGTGATGCTGCCGGTGGTGGAATGGAATAATCTGAATGCAAGTAAAATAAAAAAATATGACTTACGATTGTTATCTGGAATAAATGAAAAAATATGACTTACGATTGTTATCTGGAAATAAATGAATAATAAAAAAACATGTGTAAAATAAATTACTTACCATTTAAGTCGATATTTTGAAATTGGTTTGAAATAAATTAACAAAATTTTCGCTTACTTTCCATTATTTCTATGTCCTGCTTTACATCTTTTATTCTTCCATTTCCTGAGTAAATGAGGTTGAGCGCTATGATTTTAAAACAACACAGGTATGTAAGTTATGTTACATTGAAAATTAAAAATTTTTAAATTAAAAATTATAAATGAAAATTTTATTGAATTGAAAAAGCAATTATTTCTTGTATTTTTTTCTATATATTAAGAATAAAATACATGTTTAAAAATGATTTTTATTAAATTACATCAGGGTCGGCGGTTGTCTAGAATAATTTTTGAAGAAATCGTGTCATATGCATTAACAAATGAACCTGTGTTACAATAGGGCTGCCAAGCAATTGTGTTTCCGCTAGTTCGTCGTCTATAAAAGGGATATACTGGCAATTTGTTGATTCCTTCAACGTCAACTAGAGAAGCCTTAAAAGTATATATTCTTGTGTGACTTTGGAGTAGTAGACAGTGGTTTTAATTCAAGAAAATTGAAGTGGGCCTTAGAACAACAATTTTTTATACGTATAAAACTTATAGGACAGTGGAAGAACGAATAGTAAGTTACATTATTACAATAAAATTTTAAAATATATATTTATTCATTTATGTATATATTATATTTAAATTACTAATTAAGAGTTAATTAAAATCAATTTCAGTGAGCACGTTTAAAGGCAACGAATGAACAGTATTAAAGGAAAGAAACCTACAAAATGCTTGGTTTCTTTTTATTTTTTCTTTTTGGTCTACGCTCGATTCAAACCGAACCAGTCGTAGATCCTAGTGGTTATTTAACATATTGTCCTTGTATGGGTGAGTGCTAATAGGTTTAATTTTTTTTTATTATGATTTTAAAAAGTTTTTGGTCTCAGGTCGTTTTGGTAATCAGGCTGATCATTTTTTGGGTGCGCTGGCTTTTTCGAAAGCTTTAAATCGTACTTTAGTCGTGCCGCCCTGGGTGGAGTACCGTAAAGGAGAAACTCGTTCCAAACAAGTACGTTTTGATAGTTATTTTTCTGTGGAGGCTTTGAAAGAATATCATCGTGTCATATTAATGGAAGATTTTATGAGCGATTTAGCGCCCAAAATTTGGCCTGAAGAAAAACGGGTTTCATTTTGTTACATGGAACGCAAAAGTATATACTTGGAAGGTACTAACATTAAAGCGGACTGCCACGCGAAGGAAGGTAATCCATTTGGACCGTTTTGGGATACATTTGGTGTGAATTTTTCAAATTCTGAATTTTATGGACCTTTGCATTTCGATATTCATCATAGCAGTATGGCAGACAAGTGGAATGCGCAGTATTCGCCGCAAAAATGGCCAGTTTTGGCTTTTACTGGTGCACCCGCAAGTTTTCCGGTACAACTGGATAATCGGCAACTACATAAATACCTAAAGTGGACCAGAAAGTTTCAAGACGATGCCCGTGATTTTATTAGATCAAAAATGCCTAGAGGAGCTTTTATAGGTATACATTTGCGAAATGGTATCGATTGGGTAAGAGCATGCGATCATGTGCGCGATAGCCAACAACTTTTTGCATCACCACAGTGTTTGGGATATAATAACGAGCGTGGTAATTTATACTCTGAATTATGCATACCCTCCAAAGAACTTATTATTCGCCAAATTAAACGTTTGGTGAAAAATGTAAAGCAATCTTACCCTAAAAATGAAGTGCGATCCATTTTTGTGGCTTCCGATGCCAATCACATGATAAAGGAGCTAAATACAGCATTACAACGGATGAACGTAACAGCTTATCGTTATCCAAAAGACATCCCGCACTTAGATTTAACAATTTTAGGCCTCTCTAATCATTTCATTGGAAATTGTATATCATCCTTCTCAGCTTTCGTGAAAAGAGAAAGAGATGTGAACGGTTTTCCTTCATACTTTTGGGCCTTTCCAAAGGAAAAGGAAAGGCAACATAGTAAATTGCACGAAGAACTTTAAGCACATCCAACATAAATACCTCGTCTCCACTGATCATTGCCATTGTCTTAAGCATTTAATCATAATATATATATACCAATTACTTAAATCATTTTTTTTATTAAGTTTATCGTAAAAAATTCATCCATTTTCTATTTATTTAGATGTCATTTATATCAAAAATCATAAAATTACATGAAATCTAATGTACCAATTTTTGATTACGCGCCAACTCTAATTGAGCCGCTGAAACTTGGGCTAAGCCGTCGCGAACGGCACTCAGATTTTCTTTCCACGCTTGTAAAAGATCTCTTAATTGCTCCCATTGTGGTGCGCCAAAAGTACGATGCATAGTCGAAGAGATGTGGACTTTCCGATTGGCCTGATCAAGGCGTGCTCGCACCAATTTAGTTTTGAGTACTTCAATAACGAAAGGCTCTACCTCTTGTTCGCTAATTTGTAACTCCTTGGTGAGCGTATCAAATGTCATTTCTGGATTGCTTTCAGCCAACTGCATAAAAGTCAACAAACGCATTTTTTTCATATTTTGTTCATGATTAAGACCTTGTGAATTGACGAATTCTCGATGATCCTCATAAAATTGTATATAAGCAGGCAATTTCTCAGATACAAAGATGGAAAGCAAGTCGTGTATCAAATCACCTTCTAAGAAGCGTACTGGCTTTAAAGCCAATAAAGGATCTAAAAGAAATGTGTTAGGATCAGCCAAAGCTGTTACTATACATTTCATGGCATCTTCCCGGGCCACACATGCGTTATCGGCCGTATATGTCCCTAATAATTCTATCATTACTTTCGAAGACAATTCAAGGTTTGTGTCTTTAGTTACATCGTGTAACAATCGATAGAGTTTTTGCATTTGTTCTGCTGACGGTGGACAATTCGCAAATTGATTTTTTAACTGGTCCACTCCAGTGAAAACTTCTAATACTTGATCACACTGTTTCGCTACCTGGACCAAGTGGTAATACACGTGATAACGTAAAGGTGATGCCGTATCCAGATTATTGAAAAGACGCCACAAAGATTGCAAGCATACTTTAGTCAAAGGTACATTGGGAGCCTTCGTCATTTTTTCGCAATATGCCAGAATAATATTCTCTCCGCGATCTAAGGGAATCTGGAAGATGGCTTCAGTACAATTAAGGCTCCTCGTAGGTCATATCTAACTTACCGTAATCATTATGGAAACAATGCTATTTAAAATACAATCGATTTGATTGGGTTCACCATCTTTAAAACATACATCACAAACTCCGATGATCTTGTGTAAATCATCTTCTACTCCTTTATTAGACTTTTCCGAAGATATTTCTGCACCTAAATTCTTGAAATACTTCCTTAGCTCCTGAACCTAGTGAAATAAAAAATTGAAAACTCATTGTCACATTTGATATAACCTCAAACATGATTGGAAATGCTTCTTTTTCAATCAACCACAAAAAGATACCTGTTCATCCATAGACAAATCTATAAAAACCGGAGGCGAATTCATAGCTTCATAAAATATTTTTCGCCAATTATTACTTTACAAATAAAAAAATCTCAACACGTCCGCACGTCGCTTTTACTAACAATTAAAAAGAACTCAGTGTTGCCAATAGAAATTTCCTTCAAAATCACAAATGATAAAATTTCGATTATTTCTATAAATGAACTATAATAAAAAAAAAAGAATTCTTCAAAATTAATAACACATCTAACTTGAATTTAATCATTATATTTTTTGAAAGAGACCTCAGAGACGTCAAAATCGAGTGGACTTGAACAGAGGAAAATATACAAAATTTTAATATTGTGCTTTCATAATATTATTAAATACAAGAATTCATGTAGCAGGTGTATGGTATGAGTGAGATTCAGTAGAAAAACAGTTAAAAATAGTTTTTTTTTCTTATTTATAAGAATACTTACAATTCGTTATTGTTGTCTGAAATTGTTTTGGAAATTGAGAGAAGATTTAAAGAAATAATATCGAACACTTTTCGCCATTACAAACATAGAAAAAAAGAGGTTCAAATACTGATATTTATTTGTTCTGTTAATTTATAAATTATGAATAAATTGCAAGTTCCAAAAAGTAATTTTGCGGCGGCAATACGCGAATTCAAAAACTTATACTAATTATACGAATAAAATGGTAGGAACAGGAAGCGTAAAATTTCATTCAAAAAAAACTTAGTTGCTTATTTGTATTTAAAATATATTTCTTGTAATATTTTTGCAGTACATCAGCTGTTCCTCAACACCACGGCACATCAGAAATCTGCTTTCGAAGTTTACAAATCTTTCTTCTATTAGACGAGACTTCTCTAAATATAGATTTGCTCCAAATAATGCCCGCCCTTTTCGAAAAGTCATTCTGAAATTCAAAAGCTTCGCTTTTTGCTTAGAAGTTTTTTCTTCATCTAAAATATATATGCCAATACGCAATTTCAAGACTACAAAACTGACACCTCAAATTACTAAATAGATCCCCGTCAGAACACCACCCATAACATTTAAGAATCATTTATTGTTTTGCAA
The DNA here is from genome assembly GCA_000671755.1 of Glossina brevipalpis. Taxonomy (NCBI): domain Eukaryota; kingdom Metazoa; phylum Arthropoda; class Insecta; order Diptera; family Glossinidae; genus Glossina; species Glossina brevipalpis. The sequence goes on along the minus strand of KK351132.1, from coordinate 430,454 downwards.
AGGTCGACTAGCTATCATATATACTGGATATAAACCTTTCGGAAAATTTTTTTGTTGAGTCATTTTCACGATGCGGAATCCAGCTTGTTTCAAAAATGTTTCATACATTTTCAAAGGTCTGGTAACTGAGGAGTCTTCATCATCCTTCTCGACTTGACGCGAGGTTGTTACATTTTCCTTAATCACAAACTGACCACCAGAAATCAAACTCTGTCGAATGCGTACAAAGAAAAGTAGGAGATCTACATCTGTAAGATGTCCTAATACCCACTGAGACCAGACTAGGTTATATTTATTAACATAAGGCTGGAAATCTTGGAGACCAATGTTGTATATTTCACCCAAACGATTTGGATAACCAAGAACAGCACCAGAATCTTTGACACAGTATTCTTTAGCTTTTTCAGCAAAAGCATAGTCCTGCTCCACAAGATCAACTTTAGCAAAAAGTGGCATAAGAAGATTTTTGGAAACTCTGCCAATACCAGCTCCACAGTCTAAGGCGCAAGTTTTACTTGCATCCTTAATCTTCAGTTCGCGTAAAAAATAATTAGAACCTTGAATATCTAAAGCGTTGATGTAGCCTAAACCACCAAGCATGCCGTTTACGGTCGCTGGTGTTTTGGCCCAATATTTTTTTGCATTTACATAGAATTCAGATCTACTGCTTTCAGAAATCACATATTTTCCCTCCTTCTCCAAAGATTTTTCTTCTAAGTTGCCTTCAATATTATTCTCCATTCAAATGTCTTAAGAATATTTTTATTTTTTCAATATGTTGAAAATTGATTTATTATTTGATAATCTAAAAAATACGAGAATTTTTTAATTCAATACTTTGTTTATTTTATAATGCCTTTTTTTTCATGCTCCATGTGAATTAATGATTTTCCTTTTTAGCGTTGCCATCCTCTTTTTATCTTAAAAGATTGCCATCGTTTAATATGCAAATGATTGTGTGATCAAATAAATTTTTACAATTTTCGACTAGGGGCTGATGTTCTCTTGAACGTAACGTACACTTGTTTACTCCGTCCTATACACTGTTTTATTGCTTATTTATTGATGGAAGAAAGAAATGACAGAAACAAAAATCAAGTACCTAAGGAGATGGAGCAACGCGGCAACACAACTAAAGACAATTACACTCATTGCTCATGTGAACGGGCTCGATAACTATTTAATCAGGATGTCAGGATATTGGCATGTTTCGCTATTTATAAGAAATTATGTAAACATTTGCATACCCAAGCAAGACCAGGTGTTCTAAGAAGAGAGTGAAAGTTTTGTAAAAAAACAAGAACAATACTTATCATATATCTTCTTCTTATTATTATTAAAGTATTCAGTAAATAAGAAGAGATAATTTGCTATGGCGTGGCGATTAGTTTAAGTAGTTTAAAGCATTAGACGGGAACAAATTTGTTATATGTATAGATGTGGGCCTTATGATGTAAGCTTGTAATTTGACGGCTACTTTTTTCCTTCTATATTTTATATATCCAGATTGCAACTCTTGAAAAAAGAAAATATCGCTATATAAGCTCGTGATCGAAGTATGCCACATATTTATAGTTTGCGAAGCATGATTTGACGGCAAACTTCGGACAAACAAGGATAAAATAATCGAGGAATGTATAGAACGCATGAGGAACTGTATCAATTTTTATTAAATTTCAAGGTCGGCAATTGTCTACAATAATTTTCGAACAAATCGTGTAAGCTGTATTAACGAATGAACTTGTGTTACATTGAAAATTAAAAATTCAAAATCATGAATAAAAATTTTACTAAATTGAAAAAGCAATTACATGCAATTATTTATTGTATTTTTTTCTGTATATTAAGAATAAAATACGTGTAATAAGTCAAATAATAAGTAACGGAGGTTATTTTCTTCAATAAGTATGCTATATCTAAATAAATAAACTTCATAAACTAAGCAGATGCATTTACACAGGCAGAGTAATTTAATTGTTGACTGAAAGGAATTTTGAATAAATATGCGTAAATAAAAAAAGCAAATATTAACATTTATATATTTCACAATTTATATATTATGAATGAATTAAAAGTTTGGAAAAATAATTTTTTATACCGCGTGATTAAACAAAGGATGAAGAGAATCAACACGAGTTAGTTTTTTCAATTTCAATATACATCGACTTAAACATCTCTCTTTAAGGACGTAATAGGTTGAATGAAAATTAATAAATTATAAATGAAAATATGCGTATATTAAAAGGTAAATATTAGCATTGACATATTTCGATAATTATTTCGTGCAAGTTCTTAACTTGTATAACATTCCCGTCTTAATTTCTTAATGGAACCTAAGTGGATTGAGTCCATTCATGCATATTCTTCTTATTCTTCTGATATTTTTGGATGAGAATGTATGGATTCAGCATTTGACCATTGCTAAGGTATGTCCCACCTTTTCATAGCAAAACATTATCACTTATAACAATCGCTGCTTTGTGTTGAAAGAATAAAAATCCAAATACATTCCACAGGAGCATTTTTTCGATTTTTATGAAACTCCAAGAGTTATCGATAAGTCGAATTTTGCAACGCTTAGCAATACTATACTACTATTTTGTATAAACGCCTTATTCAGAAATTCAGCTCAGTTTTATTTTTCATCAGTCGCCATCTTGAAGTTCATATAATTGTGGAAGCATCGTTTTTTAACTTAACGCGGATAATATTTAATAATAGATTACAAATATTTCTTCTAATTATATTGAAATATATTTATATTAGTGTTAAAGACTATAGTTAAGAAAACCTTCAGACATAAGGTACGTAAATACGAGAATAGTGAAAATTATTATGGTGAAAAAATGTATGTGATTATGTATACATATCTATATACATACGGCTGGCAAAAACCTTGCTGACGTCTTTTTTCGCATAATTGTGATAAAAATAACCTAAAAAGTACGTGAATACTTAAGTGATCCATGTCTTACTGATAAACTGGCCATTAACTCTTTCTTTACCTGCGTAAGCATAAGTCAAGATAATAACTTTCTTAACTAATGGGAATTCATTAGGGGTGTTAATTGTATTTAGGAAAGCTTTTGTGTTTTCTATTGTCAAATTTTTTTAACATGCGTATGCATACATACAGAAAGATGATCACACTTTACAAAACTTAGATTTTAATGTTTCATTCATTTATCAAGTCTGTGAGCAAATTCTTATAAAATTGAAAATTTTCAATATTTACAGCACAGAGGAACAACAGAAAAAAGTGAAAGTTGCCAATAATGGATATGGCCGCAAGAACGCAAAGAGAGAACGAGGAACGCGTAGCAGAAGAATACCTCTCGAGTTTATCGGATTTGAATTGCAATAGTAAACCATTGATTAATATGTTAACGATGTTGGCAGAAGAAAACATCGAATACGCTCCAATTATAGTCAAAGTGGTAGAGCAGCACATAGCCAAGGTTAAATAATTTGCTTGTATTAATAAGAAAATAACATAATTTGTTGTTGACATAAAAATATCGTGATTTCGGGTGAACATGGTGATAAAAAAAGTGAAAAGTAATTTAGAGAAATTAAAAAAAAAAATGAAATAAAATTCTCGGTTGCTCGAAAACAAGTTCTTACATGCGAGTAAATAGCAAATTTAAATACTTGCTTATATTTTGCCTAGTGTCAAGCAGGATTCTGTGTTAAAGAAGCACAAAGACTTAGTGCTTTGCTCCTTGAAAGAAAAAGAAATAAATTGCATATTTAATAATGTAGTGAACTGCTGTTTTTTTATTTGTTCTGAACAAAACAAAAACAAAATTACTGCGCAAAAAACAGTTCACTTTTTGATTCTATGCAAAGACAGCTGTTTATCGAAACGCTTGAGAAATAAAGAGATATTAGCTCTTACTAGCGATGTTTCGAAAGAAAAGTTAATTTTTTTTTATTTTCTTTTATTATAATTTGATTGTTACACCGCCTTGCTTTTTGAATATTATATTGGCTTAGCTTAGAATTTCACTTTGACGCCACTATTATTGTTAATTTTCGGCAAACGTGTGTTTTTAGTCTTTGTCTAATTATCATCTTCAACTGGCATGTACTAATATTTGTAGGATGCAGTGTTGGTATATTAAAAGTGAACTGTTTGTTATAAACATTTATAGAAGACAATTTTATTACATTTTAAATTGACTTTCATTTGATGGTGAGAAACAATTTGAAATGCTTTTCTAAATCGGTAAAATTGCTTTTGTTAGTGTCCTAATTTGTACCGTGTGTCCATATATTTGCAAACAGGTTCCACCCGATTTTAAATTGCCTATTTTGTATTTAATCGATTCTATTGTAAAAAATGTCAAGAGCACCTATGTGCAGCTATTCAGCCAATGCATTGTCAATATATTTTGCGATGTATTTGAGAAGGTAAGTGTTCAAAAAAAAAAAATGAACTCTACTGTAAACTGAAGTTAAATGAATGTAATTTTTCTTTTCTCGAAATAATTAGGTTAACGAGAAGATTAGGGAACGCATGTACGCATTGCGTCAAACTTGGAACGAAGTTTTCTCATCTCAGAAACTGTATACTTTGGATGTGAAAGTTAAACATTTAGATAATAATTGGCCAATAACTGCAAGACCGCCCTCAATTCATGTTAATCCGGATTTTTTGAAAACTGTGGGTTTGCTTAATTTTATTTTAAATTTGAACTTAAGAAGGATTGTTGTTCATGCCGTTCTTTACAGGTTAGCGCCTCCCAGGCAATTCCAACAGAGGTAGAAGAGATTTTGCAACATAAAACCCGTGAATTGTTAGAATTAAAAAAACGTAAACTTGAACTCGAGCTCGAGGCCACTAAAAAACATTTAGAAGAGCAAGAAAAGCAACTTTCAAAAGCTGCTGAGGGGGTTATTCCGCCAGTGGAGGCATTGGTAGCTGCTAATGCTCTTCAAACAGCAAGTATACGAGCAACTTCCATACCTTCACAAATGATGCCCAACATGATGCCTCCCGCTTTTATGGCAACTACCGGTCATCCAGGCCCAATGGGTCCTGGTATCAGACCGGTTTTTCCTAATATGCGTGGTTTCAGGCCCCATCTACATCCGAATATAATGAATATGCATCCTCAGGTATTTATAAGCTTGTTTTTGATAAAAAAAAATTTCATTCAATTAATATTTTCAATTTTACAGCCTTTCCCTCCATCGAACAATCCTAGTGGTAATAGCAACACTAGTGGTATGCCTAATAAACCAAAAGTCCATCCCGTAAACTCTGCGTTATTGAATGTAATTCGTCATCGTGATCCTCGTTTAGCACGGCAACATCAACAGCAACAACAGCAGCAGCAGCAACAACAACAACAACAACAGATTCAACAAAGGCATGGCTCAGAAATAGGTAATACATCTTCAGAAACTCCAAAATCATCTGTGTCATTAAGAAATGAGCGCAACAGTAAAAATACCCGTAAATCCCCAACGAGAAGTTCTGCTTCGAATAGCGGAACTCGTTCGGTGGGACGTTCAAATAAAAGCTCTAGCCGAGACAAGGAAAAGGATCGTAAACGTAGTGAATCGAAAAGTTCAACGACGTCCTCCTCATCTTCTGGTTCAAATGTTTCGGCGGATCGCAAAAAATCATTCTCATCGTCTAAAAGTAGTAAAAAATCTGGATCTTCACCGACTTGCGATAAAGATGCGTTTGAAATAGCACCTTTGTCTACAGCATTTAAACGTAAATCATCTTCACCAAATAATTCTCCTGCCAAGATTCGTGATCCCAAGCGTTTTACTAGTCACAAACCATATTCACGTAGCAAAACGCGATCTCGTAGTCCGTCACCTCGAAAAGATATGTTCAATGACGTCGATTTGCGAAGAGTTTCCACATCGTCGTGCTCGTCGACGACATCGCCAGAAAAACGAGCTAAAATTTCGGAAGAAATCAATGGCAACGACATTTTGACACAGGTGTCAGCAAAAGATCTAGAGAAAAGTAAGAAAAGTCTCCTCCACTTAGATAGCATTTTACAGAAAACAGTATTTAGTAAAAACAAATCAGAGATTTTCACAATAATATGGTCCAAATGCGCTTTAGCCGGATAGATTAAACCAATCGATGGTGGTGGTTGTGGTGTTGAATGCTGGTGGTTGTGTGGTTATGGTAGTAATAGTAGTGGCGACGATAATAATTAGTTTTTGATAAAAAAAGAAAAAAAAAAAAAAAAAGATTTCTCATATCTGTGCAATTTCTTCGTTCAGCCGTATGCAGACGTTTTCGAAAATATTTCTTAAGTACCTTTTGTTGTTTTAATGTGCTAATGTAGCTTAGTTTTAATATGTTTTAAAACTAAATTTTGTGCAAAATAAACTGTTCTAAAACCTTTTCCAGTTGGTTGTTTTAATTATCTTCTATTCTACTTTAATTTTAATTTTTACCGATATCCGTTTAAGAGAGCTCATCGTTGAAGCATATTTGCCCACCCCACCATCGACTTGGCTATATTCTAGCTAAAAAGCTATTGGTAGTTTTATTAAAGTAAATTGACTGTGATAAGAAGAAAACTTGCGTGTGAAGAAATTTAAAAAAAAAAAAAAAATAAAAAAAAATATAAAAAAAAAATAAAAAAAAAAAGGATGTTAAGCTTTAAAAACAAATTCTTATTAAGTCAATAAAACAAAAAATTAAACAAAATTTTTATCATAATGAATTAATTAATGAGATTAGTCAAACTAAAATTAAGCAGTAATTATTTTTATCGTAACAAATTCCATATTAAAAAAATGTACATTTTAGAATTTTAACTTATCGTTTTCTACATATATTTACATATAAATAATTTTTTTTTTTTTAAATTATGGTGATGATGACAACTTTAAATTTAAGTTGAACTCGCTTGTAAAGCACTTTTTATTTCTGTTTCTAAATTTTCGTCAATTTTTAGTTTCTTGGTTTATTTGAATTAATTTCTATTTTTAATTTTCTCTTGTGTGCCACAAAAAACAAAAAAAAAAAAATGTCAATATAAACGAAAACCAATTTTAGATATTAAACCATTAATAGAGTCGCCCGTAAGTGAGACTGCAAGAGCGATGGATGTGGATTTGAGGCCACAATTGGTGGCACCTCCCTTAAAGGCACCTGTCTTAAGAACCACTTCCTCCTCCTCAAGTTTACCGTCTTCAGACGTAAGCCACAAATTGTCGGCAACAACAGTTTCAAGGGCCATCATTATAGATCTTACTTGCAATACAAGTGATACAAGTGCAAGTGCAAAAACTAAAGCGACATCATCACCCAACAAAGTCTCATTTAAAATTGAGAAACACGTTAATAAATTAGAAAAATCTTCAGAAAATTTGACAGTTACATCAACATCAAATAAATTGGTTTCATCATCGACATCGTCTTCATCGTTACCTGCGGTCACGTCGAACATCGAACAACCCCACTTAGATATGAATGTGAAATACACTTGTGATGCTCCCATAGCATCTGGGAGTCAAGTAAGTAAAGACTTAGATGAAGAGGAGAAGAAAAAACGGCCCTCAATCGTTTCCAGAGAAGAAGAACCTCTTTCTAAAAAGAGCAAGTCCACAAAACTGGATCCGTGAGTTTTAAATTCATTCAGAACAATATTTGGAGCTCAATATTTTAATTTTTTTACTAATTTGATCATTTTCAGACTCTTTGGTTCTGAAGATGTCGACCTCCGCCAGCTAATGCCAGCCATTCAGCCAAGTTGCAGTGAGGAAAAGGCACCTCCACCACCGTCAATGAAGCTTAACGATAGCGCTAGTTGTAACGAAAACTGGGACATATTTAAGGTTTTTATCAAACAAACAACTACAAGAAAATATCTGAATCTATATTTAACATTACTACAGGGTGAGGCTTCCAAAATTTCTCCAAAGAAATCTGCAACTCTTGATGACGTTCGAGCTAAATTAGCTAAAACGGCGAAATTGAGTAAACTGTCTAAAACAGGTACACACACCACCTCTTGTTTTGAGCTTATCTTTTTAGACTTGATTTTGATTTTTTATACTATTTGCAGAGAGGAACAATAAGGAATTATCACATCGTTTGCGATTGGCGGAATTACAGAATATGAATGAAGACAATCAAGAGGCAAATGATGAGAAGATACGTACCATGGTGGTCCAAGCTCAAGAACTTTTAGAAGCTAAATCAATTACTCAAGAGCAATACAATAATCTTATGAAAACCGTTATGTCAATCAACGAAGTGAATAAATTGAAAATTGCTAAACGTCGTGAATCGCTTAATGCAGCACGCGAAGCGGTACTTAAGAAACGTATACCAAAATTGAGTAAGGGACAAGTAGCAACAAATGAGCAAGGAAATTCTTTGTCACCTCAAAGTGAAAACGTTGGTGGTAATAATGCTGAAAATTCGCCACATCACGAAGAAAAAGCCGAATCAAATGATGAGCATCCGCCACGTGCAAGACTAATGCGTGATAAGCGCGTGTCAAAAGTGTCTAAATGGGGAGATCGTGTTGTTGATTCTAATATGGGCAATATTATGCCGTCAGGGCCTGCACCACGACCTTGGGCTTTGGGTCCACAAAATAAGCGTGGCTTTCGTGGTATTGGGCCTCATCCTTCAATGGCGATTAATATGCGCAATCAATGGCCAATCAACAATATTAATAATGGCCCCATACCACCGTTTGCTAACGGTCCAATGCTATCCCCAATGCGTGGCCTCCTTGCCCCGTCAATGCCGCCTATGGGTTTACAACAACCACCTATTATTCCTAAACCTTGCAATTCCATCGATAATCCCCAAGAGGACCTTGTTCGCACTATAACGATTGATGGTGTTGCCAAAGAAATACGCTTCTATGATCAGGTTGCGATTGTCTTCATGGAGGTAGATCAACCCCGCGAAATTGGTTTCCAGAATGGACAGCGGACTATATTCATCGACAACCATGAGCCTGTTGTACTGCAATTTAACGAAGACTATAAATCGGTAACTATTGACGGCGAACTTCTACGTCTTCGATTTGGTTTTCCATCACGTGAATTATATATTGATGAACACTGGTATGAAATATATTTCGGGGGCCCACCGATTACTGTGCCAATTAAAAATCAATTACGTATGTTGAAAGCCGAAGGCCCTCCGCCGCAAGTTAATATTGGTTCACTAAGGCGTGATCTTGTTGTGGGTAAGATTAATATGATTGTAGACGCTCACAATGTCATACCTTTGTTCTTGGACGGTCGAGCACAAATATTTAGATTAGGAGATAAAGACCATACCATACAATTCGCTGATAATTTGTTAACCGTTCTTCTTGATGGTATGCCTACACGAGTTGAATACGGCGGACTTCCAAAAAGTTTGTTTCTTGGGGGCAAAAAATATTTTGTTCGTTTTGGTGCTCTACCCCAGGGTATAGTAGCGGGAAAGGTTCAAATTAAAGACATGATTTACGTAGAAACACAGCCTCCTTCGCAACCTCCTACTGAGACGGAAACATTCACGAATGCGACTGGTTCAGAAGAAATACCACAGGTTTTGCCCAAAGAATCTGTAAAAGAAACCGAAAAGGTCTCATCGGTACCAGCTACATCTTCGACGGCAGTCGCGCCTGCATCCGCTTTAACCAATGTTAATATAGATGAATTATTTCAAAAACTCGTTTCAACTGGTATATTGGGTGGTTCAAGCGGTATTTTACCAGCTGTTAATAAAATTCCCGCCGAAGGTGCCGTTCAATCAGAGGAAACTGAGCCAACAGAATCCTCGGTAGAAGAAATTATTAAACCTATCGATTTATGCAAACCAGAGTCAGTAAAGACACGACAAGCTGCGATTGTAGCTACCCTTTTCTCGGGTATGCAATGCAGTAGTTGTGGTGTAAGATTTCCTCCCGAGCAAACCATTAAATACAGCCAACATTTGGATTGGCACTTTAGGCAAAACAGACGGGAGCGCGACTCTTCACGTAAAGCAAATTCCCGTAAATGGTACTACGACCTTAACGATTGGATACAGTATGAGGAAATTGAAGATCTTGAAGAACGTGAAAAGAACTTCTTCGAAACACAACAGAACGACGTGGAGACAATTGATGAAACATCGAATCAACGTTCCGCAAATTCTCCTGTACCCAGTTGCCGCGCTGATCCGGAAGATGTTGATCGCGCTTGTGATATGTGCCACGAGAAGTTCGAACAATTTTATAATGAAGAGTTCGAGGAATGGCAGCTACGTTGCGCTTTAAGAATCGAAGATAAAATCTATCACCCGTTATGTTATGAAGATTATAAGGTAAACTTTAGCTTTGAACGTTAGTAGGTATCAAATGCTTAAAGTAGTTACTCCTTTTCATTTCAGGCTTCACTTAATCCTCCGAAAATTGTAGAGAAAGAAGAAAACCTTAATAATGAGATTTCTGATCAAACGCTCATACAAATAGATGATGATAATGCTGTCGACATTGAAATAAAATCCGAAACAGGTAAGAATAAAAACAAGAAAAAATTTTCTCGTTCTCGTAACAACGGATAGTATGCTCTGCATGGACAAATTGATCGTTTGCTTTATTTAATAAACGTAGCACAGCCTACGAGTATGCATTCAGTAAATACTTATGTTTCGACATTCTTAATGGGGGTCTGTCTGATAGGGAAAAAACTTCAAACCTTAAATAAAATTAATCAATTATATTTGATGTGCGCACACGTTTAGAATGTTTGGGCGCTACAGATGCGCCTGGCGATGAAGAAGACGACGATGTAATTGTACTGCCAAATGAAGAACCTTCTGTCACCGAAATCGAAGATGACGACGATGAATATGTTCCAATCAATGTAACCCGTGAAGAAATGGGAACATCGATAGAAGATGATAAAACTGTAACCCTTAATGAAACTAACGAATCGGATGTGGAAATACAGGAACCTAATATACCATTCACCGATTTAGATACTTATGAAGAGAAAGAAGATATTACTGGAGAAGAGAGCTCTCAAATGTCATACAAGAACGTGAAAATTAAAGAGGAGCCTAAAGAAGATGAGGATGAAGATGATGGTTTCGAGGATGTGGGTACAGTAATGATTACACCGGATGAAATCTCTATTCAAAGCAGTGGTAAGCAGTAAAGAAAATAATCGTAGAGTTTCATTAAAATGACATAAACTTTTTTTTTTTTTATGACGCAGAAGAGACACAAACACCTACTTTAGACTCAGCGACGGAAAAGGCCACTGTTCCGGCTCGTCCCTCCTCGTCAGCGTCGTCTTGCCCAAATGAAGAAAAAGATGCTTTGAAGGAATCATTAACAGCAGATTTAAATATATCCATGGATGGTAATTTAGAGACCGGTGACGAACATAATTTGTCCGCTGCTGGTCCCGCTCCAACTGTGCCCTTGGTTAGCTTAGTTAATAAGATTAAAATAAATATTACTAAGAACACTATATCAACAAATAGCAGTAATACTAGTAATAATGCAACATCAACGTCTACAAACGCAACGGCAACCAACAGTCCAAACTCCTCCAATCTTGTTAGTTTGAATGAAAAGACGAAAGTAACTTTAGGTCAACAATCTATATCCTCTAATCCCATCCCGACCATATCGACGATACCGGTCTTATGCAGTGGAGGGACCACCATTCCCAGCATCATGTCAAGTGGTTTTGAAGACGACATTGCAAACTCAAATCATAGTGTAAGTACAATATCGGTTATTGGTACGAGTTATGGCATCAGCAATACCACGTGTTCTCTAACGAAAACCGATCATCCACCATTGCAACCTGCGCCGCGTCCGATTGAGGAAAGCATTAGCTACGAATTAAAGCCGGCGCTACAAAAAATTACTCTTAAAAAAAAGGAAAAAATTGTTTGTGGCAGTGAGACTTCTGGTCTTTGTTCCATTATGTAAATACGACATTTCTTTTTTGGGGGGGGTTTTTAATATGTACATTTAGAAAGAGGGAGAGAGAGAGAGAGTTAATGTATAGAGAGGAATATTTGGCTCATTTTAGAATCGTTGATTAGTTTTTAGTATCTTCGTTTAATTAAGTTTACTTTTATATCTAAGGTCACGTCACGCGTTCGTTCGTTCATCCGTTCGACTGTGATACGTTACAAAATCTGCGTTTATTTTAATTACTTAAATTTATTAAAGAAGGAAACTGACGAGTGATAAATATCGTCCCCACATATAGAGAGACTTCCCTTAATTATCGTCGTTTCTTTTACTTGATACACTTATCATCACATGAATTCCAAGTTCGTTTCTCTTTCTTTCTCTTGTTTGGAAATTTTAACGCAAAATAAAGAAACATAAAAAGGAAAATATTGTGTGTATTTATATATCTAGTAATATTTAATATTTACATGGAAGTTAAATAAAAATAAAGATTTACTTTCTATAAAAAAAAAAAAAAAAAAAAAAAAAAAAAAAAAAAACAAAATGAAAGCTATTCGTACAGATATAAAAACAATTGATTATGCTTTTTTGTGTATATCTATTAATTTCCAAAACGATTTCAAATAAAACATAAATTCTACGAATTAATAATACCTTGTATTTCTATGTATGAAGCGAAAAATAATCGAACATCCATTCAACACAAGGCTAACGTTCGACTCGCCAGGTAAACTTTTCGCGTACTACCATCTCGTTAGCGTATATACCAATGTTCTGCCATCAAAAAAATCTTGATTAGCAAAATATCAACATTAAGAGAACTTTTATTGAGATTATAAATATTTTATAAAATAATTTATACAATTTTAATAATTGTAAATTACAATCAGAAAATTCATTCATCATCATTTTCTTCCTTTGCGGAAAAGCACCGATTTTGTGCAAATATAAAAAATAGTGTTCAGACGGAATGGAAATTCTATGATTTCGACAAAGCAAGACCACATGTAGAAGAAAAAAAGAAAAAATATCTTTTCCATCATCTATTCAATGGATTTAATAAGATCGCAAAAGGAAATATCAATTTTGATAACGTTTCATAAGAAAGTAAGAAACTATAGAACTTTTATGGCATGAAGCTGAACGCATACTGCATCAGTTAGAATAATTATCAAATTATTATTATATTATAATCGGGATAAAGTAGATTGCGAATGTATACGGTTCTAATAGATTAAGCTGGAGCATACCGCATATAAAACTGAATTTATCTCAGCCAAACCAGATCGGCTAAGACCATAAGAGATTTTTGACATCAGTTACTATAATTTTCAAATTATTATTACAATCGCGATAAAGTATGTGTACGATTCCAATAGGTTGAGCTGGAGCAATACCGCACATAAAACTGAAGAATTCATCTCAGCTAAACCAGGTCGGCTAAAAAGCATAAGAGGTTTTGAAATTTTTTAAAAAGAATTCATAATGTGCATTGGAATCATCATTGATTGATTGCTCTTTCCGTTAATGCCAGATACATGATATCTGAAACCAAAGATAAAAGTGATAAAGGTTTTTATGACGTGTTCGTTCTATCTATATATTTAAGCGAATTCGGAAATTGATCTTAACATACCTTCCGTACCTCTACACGATACTATATTTTGTACTTATTATTTTATATTCCTATTCAACATCGATTTAAGATGCTTATCTCCTAATTCGAAGAAAAAATTAACATTCTTTATCAGTAGAATAAATTAATAATTGAATCTTTATTACTACAGAATTCTTTCTGAATTCAAAGATGTAATTATTAAAAAAAAAAAAAATTTATATAATAGTCAATTTAGAGTGACTCTAACACTACGTGCAGTTTTTTACGGCGGTTTTTTTCCTGTAGACAGAGCACTGATCGTAATTCGTACGAATGCAGATAGAATCGAAGTGCTTCGAAAAATTTCGACATCGTATTACGTCACGATGATATAATCATTATGTTGCCAACAAGATCATAAAGTTTCGCAAAATACTATCTTACATTTTCTTTCTTCTAGAATATGAATCGAAAGTTTTGTTGTAAATATTTTTGCGTAATTTTTTTATTATTATTATTTATTATTATTATTTATATTATTGAAATAGAATAAAGGTTTTAATAATAATTTCATAATTACCCCAATTTTCAATACAAAAATTGGTAAAAAAAAAGAATAACAAGAAGCATGATCAGTATGATAAACTGCATTTATGAATCGTATATAGAAGCTTTGAAAAGAGAATTGAAATATACACAACTAATAATTTATCAAATTATTTAAACGATTTATAAATATTTCATCATAAGTTTAGATTTATATTTTATTTGATCGTGTGAGAGCTTTTAAGCAAATTAGATCGTTAATCTCTTTTCCGGGAACTAAAATATCTGTTGTATGTACTGCCAACGAAAAGGATCGAAATTATTGAAAACAAGTTTCGGTCAATCATGAAACAACAACATCTTTTGTGTGAACTGTGACGAAGTATAACTGAAAAATACGACAAAGATATTAATTAAAAAAAAAAAATAAAAAATAAAATAAATAAATTTTCAATAGAAGTAAAAGAAGTTTATAGTAAAAAAAATGTATTCTTGTAATAGTAATTTATTGAATAATAATTTCTTTTTATTAATTTATATCATATATTTTTTATTATTTAGTAATTAATTTTCTGCGCGGTGAGTGCATCTAGAGCATACATAATTTCATTTAATTTACCCATAATTATTTATTTGTTTGTGTGTTTTTTTTCTTTGTTATATTCGTTAGTTTGTCATATATTGATGAAATTTTAACCTTTTTTTTTTCTGAATAAATCATACATGATTACATGCATGCCAATTAAATGTGTGTTTTGTGAATGAGAGATTTTGTTTTTGTGTTTGTGTGTGGTAAATATACGCTCGATTACGCAATTTACATTACTATATATATATATATATATATATAACTCTTTATTAAAGAAAAAACTTAAGATCTAATTTTTACTTAGGATAAACTAACTAAATAAAACAATTGAGAATTATATCGAGATTTAAACTAAATATAATATTCGCCATGTACACAAGAGACATACATATATATTTCTATTTTTATATATATATAAATATTTTTCAGCTTAATATTGAATGAATGTTTATGTATGTATGTATGTATGTATCAAATGTATGTATGTATGTATGTTAGTTTGTATGTATGCATATGTATGTATGCATATGTACGGATGTATAAATTGATATATTTACAATTGCTATTCACAAACGAGAGAGAGAGATACGAAATATATAATAAACATTTGTTTTTCCAATTTATTCACTCTTCACGAAGATTGTTACATATTAATATAATTCAGTTCAATTAATTTAATTATGAGAAAAGTTTTTAAAAATTTTCTTGTAATTATACTTTACAACATGAATGTGTGTGTGTGTTTGATGGATATATATATAGCTTAACATAATGATGACGATAACATCGCGTCCCGCGTCCCGATGAGTCTTAAACGCGAGACGTTAATTATCTCCTCATTTCGCCATCAACAATGTGGCAATGAAACAACTTCTAAAAGAAATGGTAAAGAAACATTTGTGTGTGAATAAACGGACAATACTAAAATCTAACGAATTAAAATTTATTGTAATCAATACATCCATATATGCATTCTAAACAAATTAAATTCTAAATTTCTGTTCTTTCGAGCTTTTCCTTTCTCATATGCGCCTGTGCTTTGCTTTGCTTACTCCTCCCCTCCTTGGCATATTTCAGATCAATTTTTCTGTCAATTTCTATTTCTTTTATTACTCCTCCTCTTTTTATATTCATTGTTTTTTGTTTTGTTTTGTTGCCCCTGTATTAAGTGCATCATTTCTTCTCAAATTCATTTCTTATTTTTCGTTATATTTTCAAAATTTAATTATAATTGTTGGTGTTTTTGAAACAACTACAAATGTGATTTGTTATTTTCTTTTTCTTTTTTTTTTTGTTTTCAATTTTTGTTATCAAGTAATATTTTGTTGGTATATTATCGTAACTTTAAACGAGTCTCTAAAAACTACTATTTCATGCCCATAGAAAGTGTCGTTACGTACGTACATATGCGTAAAGTTCCCGAAAATGGTAAAAAGTGGATAAATAAACAATTTCTTAAGAAAAATCTAAGCTCCAATATACATACTCTGTGTGTATTTGTTGTGTTTGTGTATGTAAAGTGAAGGAAATTACTAATTTACGTAAAAATGTTTATAGAAAAAAAATTTCAAAAAAAAAAAAAAAAAAGGAGAACTTTAACAAAAACTCTTTCTGATTTTTAGATGATACATATATTCCTCTTCTTCCATTCCTTGGTGATGAGTTTAAAAAAAAAAAAAATCGTTCGTCCAAGAGTCCGAGAATACCATCATCAGAATCTTATCATTGAGAGCGAATACTGACTGACGCTGTGCTTGACGACATTGTATATTATCTATAGATTATTCCGTTTGAAACAGTTTTCTCATCTAATTACACAAGAAACACATAATTTCGAAGCACTTATACAGTCGTCATGGCAAAATGCTCCACACTGTTGGCATATGACCATGGCATTCAGGGAACAGGCACAGTTATTGGGATCTAAACTATTGGGACTGTTATTGCCACCACCACCACCAGGTTGTTGGTTTGAACGTAATGCTCCACCAGCCATTATACCCGATGTTGTTGTAGTTACTATATAATTAGCGCTACCATCTCCAAGATTAGAAGTTGCTTCACCCAGTCCTTCAATATAGATGTTACCTATGCGAAATAAACACGTCAATATATGTCAAAATAATTAATTCCATTATAATAATAAATGTAACTACTTTTCTAAGATCGAATGTGACAGTAATTGGAAAGTTCATATCGCATTATTTTTTGTTTTTTTGTTTTCTGTTTAAAACGTAACAAAGGAGAGATATATGATATTTGCGTCCGATTAGTTTTTAATATGTTTTGACAAAAAAACCCATCCGATTTCCCCAACTAGAGATCGTCACCTGGAAGGCATTGATTTTTCTATTTTTTATTCAAGTTAGGCTTAGTTTGGCTCTTTTTTCCCCTCTTATGTTTTTCAGTTAAATTCTGCTTTAATAATAAGAATAAATTCTAGACAGAGATGCTTTAAAAATTCCAAGAAAATATTTTAAAGATTAATGTTATTGTAGTGCAGCAGCAGCTCAATGCTTATATTTCATGACATAACATGAACCACTTAAAATTATGAAAAAAGGCCAATGAAAAGAAATGTGAAACACTAAATTAATTCAAATAATGGTTGGTTGAGAAACAATTTTATTTCCTTTGCATGTCTTCCCTCAGTCTATTCTTTACACAACAATCATTCAAATTATTTGCAATTTCGAAGAAAGGGTTTTGCCGAACTCTTCTTCTGTTGTTATTTATGAATCCCCCGTAATTTTTTTTTTTGTTAAAAAATTTTGAACGCTTAGTAAGTAGTCATTGAAATTTATGAATCGGTTAAAATCGGAAAAGGTCAAATCGGGTGAATAATGATTCAGATAATTCAACAGTTTGACAGGCAACGCGTTTAAAGTTACCATCTTGCCATGATTAAAAAGGTTTTTCGTTTCATCAGTCGAGCGGTTTTCACGAATTTACATCCTATTCCCGAAGAAAGCTCGAATATACTCTACTATTTTCGACTATTTTACGACTTGGTAATAAAATGCAAAATTTCTTTGGTATGTGATAATCTTGATGACTTTGCTTTGTTTCGTGGCTAAGCAAAATTGGGTACACCCCGTACTTTCTACGAAATGGGTTAAGAATTTATTTCATTATTTTGGAAAATATCAAAATTTTTCTTCAAATTTTTTTGTACCTATTTTTTTTTTTTTTTTTGATTTACAGTCTAGGAAGTATAAGACACTTATCTTATAGACAAACTCTCTTCTCATATTCAATATCTTTTTCAATAGAACGTCAATTTTCAGAAATCATTCTCTTAGTATTCAACTTTCATCATTTATCCATGTGTAAAAGATAATAATTTGTACAACAATTGCGTACGTTAAGTCTCCAAAGATTAATTTCCAGAATAATAATAATGATTTGTAATGATTTACAATTAATTCGGAATTTTTTTTTATCCACTTAAAAGCATTAAACAAGCAGTTCTTTCTAAAAAAAGATTTTATTACGAAATTCCATCACCTTTCAAATGTGTACTAGAAAGAGTTCAATCACTACATCATTACATTTTTTGATTTGAAGAATATTTTTTTTACAAATCAATTGAGTGATTGGTTTGAATTGCTCTTCTGTTGCAAAATAAAATTTAAGCATTAGTACAGTTAGTAAGTCTAACTTCCTATATTCTTCTTCTTCTACTATTTCTACCATAAAGTACTAAAAATTAGACCTTATTGTCATATAAAGACTCTTCTTGCAAGCATAGTTAATTTGCATCATAAATTATTTTATTATTAAATTACACTTTTTTTGCTTTGTAAATGCTTTCTTTACGTGAAAGGTGGTTTCAAAAATGGTCTCATCCGATCCAAATTCTTCACATTTATATTGCATGCCAAAATAGTGACTCTAGTAAACAGACAGGCTGGCTTAAATCGATTCAGAAAATGATTGTAAATCCATCGGTATAATAAAAGGGTGAGTCTATTTTAAATGCTTCTAAGTGTTCGCACAAATTTGATATACCTTGTAGCACAAGTAGTGTAGTATAACCATTATGCCAAAAAAAAAAAAATTGATTGTCATATAAGCAATTCTTTCCAACAATTATAGCTGTCAAAGGTCTCCACAATCAATAGCGAGATATTGTTAGGATCAACTAGGAATAAAAGTCGTTTTGAAATGTCTGATGAGAAGCTATATATAATTTAAAGTCCCGTTGAAATTTCTGATGAGAAGCGATATGTAATTTAGAGACAATAGTAAACATTAGTCGTAAGGAATCAGATGGAATTAACGAGCAATAATTAGGATATCATATTATACTTATGAACCACAATGTTGTCTACGAAAACGTCAAGATTTCTGAAATTTTCTTAAATTTTTTTCTCAAACTTAAATTCAAAGGTTTGTAGGGAATATTTTTGCATATTGTGAGGAATGAAAAACTCCTTTCTTTTGCCTGGAGTAGACTCGTCGGAGTCCAAGTGTCCTAATTCCCATTCGGAACAATAAGTAGACCCACGAACTTAATTTTCAATCCGTGTTACATTATAGATCGTAAGATAAGCCTTATAATAACCGGTCCTTCCGTTTTTAATGATATTATTGAGATAGGATGAGTTTTTCGTAATAATATTGACAATAACAATCACATGAGATTTTACGACGAGACACAAAATCCGAAGAACGATACAAAAATGAATTGAGCGACGAAATTTATATCCGCTATGCATTCAGCAAATTCAAATTTGAAATCTTTCCTTTTTTTCTTTCATTGCTTGGGTGCTGCTTTATGAACTTTCCATCTGTCCTAGTACGCTTATAACTTAATTTAAATCTTATGAATGTTACAAAATAATTGACGTCGTTATGTTCATAAAAATGTTTCCTATTCATAAAATAAATTTTCGTTGGTTAACGGTACTCTTTGATTACCTCTTACCTGCTGGTAGATTTCTTCTCACAATTTGTGTGTTGGGATTATTGACCTGTAATGAGTTTTGCATATCTTGCAGAGTACTATTGAAAGTATCTACATCAACCGAAGCAGGACGCCCGCGTCCTGTTATTGATATACCATTTAAACCATGAATCGGATTCTGTTGAATATGATGCAATGACTTTGACCAAGCAGGGCATATTAAATGCGTACAAACCTGATTTTGAGGAACTGGGGGAGCACTAGAAGCACGAGGTGCCTGATTGTCAGCAGCGCCAACATTAGCCCTATGCACAAGCACATATTGGCCATTGCCATTATGATGTATATCATGTGTTTGGACATGCGAAACATGCTGCCCACTCTGGCTGGGCACAGTTGGCTGCTGCAAAATTGTTAACTGTTGATTGCCCACATTCGAAGCAGCTGCATTAGCAGCTTGTAACATTGTGGTTCCTTGATTGGCAAATACATGACGGATAAGGGTAGGCGATGATTTGCGTTGCACATATTTTTTGCGAGGAAATCCCATTCTGGGCCCAATAACCTGTAATACAAAAATGTATCATTTATCGTATATTCATTCAAACTTTTCATTATTTCAAATACTATTTTTCTTAGCAAATTTAGTAAGAAAAGTGAAGTTTTGAATTTGAAATTGTTAACTTGGAAATACGCATCTGTCTGCTTAAATTAATTTATTCCTCTAATTCTCTTTATCCTTATATCTAGCAAATTTCGAACTACTATCATCTAAGCCTCCAAATTCCTTATCCTTCTTTTTTTTCTGCCTTGCCATTCGTCAACTCTGCAAAATATAGGTGACTAGCAGATATTAGGGAAAGTTTACTATATTTTTCTATTGTACCAGCATTACAGTGAGAGAAGGAAGCTACAAAGTGGAGTCACTTGATTCTTATGATTTCAAACTAATAAAAACTCCGTAGAAAAAACTTTTGTCTACGATGTGCGCAACTATACAACGTAGACAAGCTACGTGATTGAAAAACTTTACCTTATAAACACCTGGCCTACCCACTCCCATGACATTAGTAGGTAAACCTGTAGGCAGGCTATTTGCTGGTCCGGTCGTCACAGTGTTGACAATAACATCGTCTTGTGGTTTAAGCACATTTGACGTGCTGGTCGCTAATGGTGCAGAATTAGAGGTTTGCACAGTTTGCTGTTGCTGTTGTTGTTGCTGATTTAAAAGAGCTGCTGGCGGCCTTAACTGAGCTTTCAGGTTTTCACGATTCGGACTGTTTTGTATGACAGCTTGACAAATTTGATAGCTCCGCTCCAGATTAACCGCTCCCGGTGGTAGTTTTGATGTTGTCTTACGCCCTTTATTCGAAGGCACTTTTACTGATGGTCTCTGCTGAGCAATTGTCGTTGGTACTCCAGAGGGTGGTAACGCCTTTAGTACGTTTGCAGCGGATGAATTGTTGAGCACAGCATTAAATGCATTTAGGGCATGAGGTGTGGCGGTAGTGGCCGTGGACGGAATGGCAACAGTTGTGGAAGCTACACTTGACCGTGCTGGCATTGAGATGATACTTAATTGCTTTGAAATGTATTTGGGAGTTGTGGCTAAGGAGTTTGTTTGCTGTTGTTGTTGTTGTTGTTGGTGTTGCGTTTGTGTAGTTAATGTTTGAAATGTATTTAGTTGTTGTTGTTGTTGCTGCAGCTGATGTAATTGTTGTTGCAACTGCAGTTGTTGCTGTTGATGATTCGTTAATAAATTTTGAGGCCCCGGAGGACTATTATTGCTTTGCGTTGCTGGATTTGGTAAAAAATTTCTCTGTTGTGTTTGGTGTTGCTGTTGTAGGGAATATTGCTGAAGTTGCTGATGTGTCGCCTCCAAGGACGTCTGATTTTGCACGGTTGTCGACGGTTGAACACTACCAGATCCAGTAAGAAAATGTGGTTGACCATTAGTGCTCAACTCAAATGTTTTTCGCACCACAGGTAATATTTTGTTGGCTATCTGATGCTGATGCTGATGTTGTTGCTGTTGTTGTTGTTGTTGTTGTTGCTGACGAGCCGCCAAAGTCGATACAGCATGTTGCTGCTGAGTAGCCTGAAATGTAAACTGTTGAGCTGCTTGCTGCAGCAATTGCTGTTGATGCTGATGCTGTAAATGTTGCTGGGATTGTTGGTGTTGTTGTTGCTGTTGTTGCTGAAGTAAAAAGTTGCCAATTATTTGACCATTTGAATCGACGAGTATTTGTCTTTGTTGTGGCGGATTTTGAATTGGCTGCGTCGAAGGAAGTTGCGGCGGCAAACGAGTCAAATTTGATGGGGTTTGATTAAGGCTACCACTTGCGTTTAGGCTTACTGAACTGCTGTTACTGCTGCATAAACTAAGATCATTAGTACTATCGTTAGAATTGCTGCTGGTAAGGACCGTGCTAGACACTTCCATTTCGGCGGCAGACATTGGTACCTCGCACATAACTTCAGTTGACAGCTATAAAGGAGGTATTTTGTGTCAGCTTTATTTTACGAAAAACAATTTTATACAAACCTCTCCAATATAATCGTTCAATTGCTGCGGCTGTGAATGTGATTCTGGGCCATGCTGGTGATGCTGATGTTGCAGATACTGAGTATCTATGGTTCGTTGTGGTGTCATTTGTAAAGGTGTACCATTAGCTTGCTGTTGATGCTGTTGTTGCTGTTGTTGTTGTCGTTGTTGTTGTTGTAGTTGCATTAACTGTTGATGCTGTTGTTGTAATTCGCCCACAATAACTTTAACCGCACTGTTATTACTCATACCGCCATCATCATCATCTAATATATTGTCGTCGTCTATGAATTCTTCCATAATATTTTGTGCGCTACTTTCACCACTTGCTTCTTGATCACTGCTATTAATTTCGACGGTAGCAGCGACAGATGATGATTGATTTCCTCCTACTTCGCTTACATCCATGCCATCTATTTTAATAATAACTCCTTGTTGCGATTGCAATAAATTATTGAAATTACTTGAGGAGGGATGATCTTCTTCCTCGACTTTAATATTTCCGAAATTCCAATCGTGCTGTAGATGATGAAATATTTTATTATGGCTACTCTCCGCCGGTACCGTCTGTGATGTCTGTATGTTTTGTGCTGATTTTACTGAGTTCTGAGCTCCTGCAAAGGAAACAACCGACGATATCATAGCTTTCATTTCAGCTAAACTAACTGACGAGGATGAACCGGAAGCCGACGACGAAATAGCTGAAGTCAATGATGATGAAGGCGAATTGGATGCTGCAGCTGATGATAGCATGCTCGTCGTATTCAAGATCATATTTTCTTGAATTATATCGGAACAATTTCCTTGAGTGCTAATAACTGTTCATATACAATTACAACAACAATAATAATATAATATAAAACCAATTCCTCATGTAATGATTGACTAAATTTCTAAAACAACATGCGTATTATGATGTTATAAAATGAAAAACTCATGACTTACTGTGATTTTTTTAAACAATTTGCATTTTTCTTTTCTTTTTTTTTTTTTTTTTAAAAAATAAGCAAACAAAAAACTCAACGATAACATGAGAGATGAGGGAAATTTTAGGATACGTTAGTAACAGTTAAATGAACTTATTATTAATAATGTATATAGAAGGCATGCACTGGCTGTTGGTAAAGAAGGATTATTGTGAAAATAATGTAAATTTTGAAAAATATTTTTTATTATATTTTCGTAAATTATATATTTTATATCTCATACATTCAAAATTATAAGCATAGCAAAATTAAATTCATATTCTACATTAAATCAGTTTGTATATGTTATATATTAATCAAGTGCGATAAATAAATGTGATAAACTTTATTGTTTTTTTTTTTGTTTTTTTGTGGAAAGTTCATTAATTTCGGCTTTTGTAAATGCATCGGTTAAGTATGGTTAATTGGTCTTACCATGGTCAAGAGGTATATTGTATTCAAAATCAGCCTCATTAGAAGAACACTTTTGAGGCGTGGTCATAACATTCGTATTTGTGTTAATATTAGCTTTTGCAAGTTTAGAATCTTTAAAGCATAAAAAAAGGAATAGTCCCGTTACCGTCAATTTTCCTTATAAATATATATGTGCATATATACAAGAGTTAGTTTTAGATCAACGTACCTGCGCTGTTATCTGTGCTAACTTCACCCGATTCTAATACGTAATTCTCAGCGTCTGCAAATTTTTGTTCAATAAGATCGTCGTCATCATCATCATCCAAAGTGTTATTTGTGCAATTATCCAGCTGTATTGCGGAATCTAAGGGTACTTCTTCGATGTGAGACTTTGTCTGATCCGTAGACGCAATTGTATGGTCGCATTCCATAGCATCGCTATCTCTTTGTGGTGTACTATCACAGGTACTATTTCTATTTGACAGCAAAGGCATAACAAGCATAGAAGAGTTTCCCTCATTTATGATAATCGAGGCAGAGGTAATGTTCCCCTCATGTATGGCCCTTGATTGTTGCTGTCGGTTACTGGTAATATTTTCAGGCGGGACGTTAAGGTACTGAGACGTATTTGACACTGATGTCGCTGTTACTTTCACTAATGCATCAATGACATCTTCGCTGGGTTCCTTTTCTGTTGAAGTTAGGATTTCACTCACAACCTTTGTTGCTGAGTATAACTCATTAGTGTATATGCCACCACTAGGAACATTGCCCAAATGTTTAATTTCCATTTTTAATTGCTTTTCTTCGGTAGCTTCATCAGATTTTTTATAGCTTTCCTTTGACGTGGGACTGGCAGAGGAACGCTTAATTCCACGTCTTGAAGCATCTATAATTGAGGAAGTCGAAGAGTTGTCATTATTTCTAACGGCTTTGCCCAAAATACTCTATAAAAAAATTACATATTCAGTTCAGTACTGTAAATAAGGAAAAAAGCAGTAGAAAAGTACCATTTCCTGAGTATATTCAGTCTTTAAGTCATCTTCTTCTTTAATGTTAATTATTGAGACAATATCCGGGAGTTTAGCATTCACATTTGCAGGTATCTGTTCTAATTTTGTGTCGCTTGTAAAGCTTTCTTTATTAATGGTCGCGGTTGAGAGCTTTTCCGATTCATTTTTACAGGGGAACAATTGCGTATCTCGCATATTAGTGAAATTGAAAGTTGTGGTAGATGTTGAGGGATCTAAGGAAGAACTTGACGATGTAGAGACTTTGTGTATGCTTGAATTCGAGGCACTGGTGATTGATGTCGAAGTTATCGTCTGCGTTACAGCGGTACTGTCAGTTCTTCTCTTAGAACTATGCAAATTGGCTTCACTGTTACGGCTGCCACTTGCGCGGTTTGCAGCTTTTTCACCCCATATTGGCTCAAAATGTTTCAGCTTCCAAGGGTCCAATTTGTTTTTCTCACGTTCCGCTTCCGTTTTAAGTTTCATTTGATTTTCGGGCGTGAATTCCCCTTCAGCCAAACGTTCGCGCCATTCAAGACAAGCACGGGCAAAGAACTCGTTATTAAGACTGGATGGACCCAGTCGTATAGCTTCCGTAGGTACAGTGTTAGGCGGGTATTTGTGCTCCATTTCGATGGCCTCGCGATCTACGCTGGGCAGTAATTGTATTAAATTATACTGGTATAGAGGTGGGAGCATAGAAAATGTCTGCTTATTAAGTAAAGCCCGAAGATTAGTTGATGCTAAGATTGAATCAGGAGTTTCCAAGTCAATTTTACCGTCTTTCGTCTGCTCAATTTGAGCGGCAGTTGATATTTTTTTACTCGATCTTCTGCGCGGTTTTATGCTAAATCCCGGTATTGAGGCCAAAACTTCACGCATGGTTGATGCTTGTGTTATAGCCGTAGGGAGTTGAGATAAAGAAGACACGGCAGTTGCTGCCGTATTTTCCACAACTGCCGAGGCGGCAGCTATTGCTGCTTTAGCCTGTTGCTGTTGAATTCGCCGACTGCTGCTGCCTCTACTAGATGGACTGCAGTTAATAGCAGAGCTATTCGCTTGACCCATAGTAGTAGTTGCAGTCTCACTCACAGCGCTTGCTGTTAACGTCATAGCCGTAGATTTTTTATCCGGCAGTATGGGTTTAACGATAATCCTTGGAACATGACGTCTGCAATTATTAAGTCTTGTATAACTTACTCAAATTAGTATGATAACTTATTTTGCGGAATCTATTTTACCTTAAACTGTGTGAATGTTTTGAACTCATAGGAGCGCTACTTTGTGAATCCTCTGTAGAACTGCGTCCCCCTGAGGAAGTATCCAATGCTAAAGGATCTTTTTCGTCATCATCATCTAATAGATTGATGTGAGTTGTCGTGGTCCCTTCCATGTTTGAATTCATCTCAGTATGATTGAAGTTACCACTGACTACAAAACTCTGTTCATTGGATGGATTCCCATATATATTTGAATTAAACTTGGTATTTAAAAGGTATTTTGTTAATAATACAGCCGCATCCGTGCTTGCTGTTTTCATATTTCACCCGCAAAAAAAAATTGATAATAGTATCTACCCGTTCTGCCCCAACTCAAGTGATATTACTGAAAGAAAAGTGCGTTTCATAGCGAAAATCGAATTTTCGATACAAGTTCAGATTCAATGCATTTGTTATGAAAGTTTTTTCACTTTGCTTTTAGAATAAAGTACTGGCATAATTGCAGCAATACAAGCCTTTTAAACTAAAAAGTGAATACGTTTAATGTGTTATTGATCTATTGATCTATTGGGACCACATTTTTATGCTAATTGCGGAAGCGTACACGAATCTGCGGATACGGAATTATACTTTCAGATAAATCGCACAATGGTTATTATTCAAAAAAAATTCATTTAACGGGAAATTTTAAAATGTTCATTTCCATAATTTCTGATAATAGATATACTCGTAGAAACTTTTTTACACACATACCTTGTAATCAAAATCATTGTCGTATCTCAAAGACCACTAATAGTTTAATGCTTGTTTTATACGAGATGCGGGCGTAGGGCGAGCAACTGCCTGTTTAAGAGCGTTTCACCCTTTTTATTATTGTCCAATTGGTTTTTTGCGAAAAAAATTTATTCAATTTTACTTTTTGGCATAAATTATCTTTACATATATAAATTTTTCATGAACTCTATAAATTTCCGAATTACCATTTTCGGTTTTCTCTTCTTTTTTTCTTTTTGCTGGTAATAGTTTTTCTTTCTCCGCAACCTGAAATTCTACTACTTTTCTCACAATAAGAAAAAAAAAATTCCTTAAACCGTTGCCAGATTAATTGAATAAAAAAATCGTGAAATCAATAAATCTTTGAGATTTTAAAGAAACATTTGTTGATAATTAAAAACTCTTACATCACATTTAATTCGTTTATAATATACTGTCTTCTGTTTATTTTTATAAATTTACTTCACTTTCCTTGCTTTTCCACGGCTACAAAAATTTTCTTTTACAACATTTTGGCAACTCCTGTTTTAGTCTCTTCGTTCTCCCGCTTTTATTCTTATTGTTCGTTCCAATTATTTATCAACAAAATTTAGAAACTTCTAATATTTCTCCTATAAGTTGCACTGTTTTTTTTTTAATGATAGATTTTGTAAATCTATTAATATTTATTGCGCTGCATATCCGTCATGTGAGAAAAGATCGTTGTTTACTTCTGAAACAACAATAGAACACAGCTGTGAGTCTGGCAGCCTTACTCATCAAGCAGGTTTACTTTGCGAGCTCGTCTTTACAGTCCTTACTGAATTACATCTGCACTTGTTTTCATTATAAAATATTTAACTTTTTTAATGTTATCGTAAAACAATTTGATGAAGCCAACATAAACTGTAGTTGCATGATTATTTGCAAGCTGTTCTTTCAAGCAATCTCAATAAATGCAGCGTACAATTATTGGAGTTTTGCTTTTTCTATTTTCTTTCAATTATTTATTAAGTTTTCGTTGTTACTGATGGTCTAATTATAAATTCACTGACGTCTTCATTTTCTTTTAGTTATTTATAAACAATTTAATTGCTAATAAAATTATTTCTACTAATTGGGAAAATTGGATATTTTAGAAACTGCTCAACATACTAAATGAAAAACAGTTGCCACTCTTTAAAAAAAATTGACGTAAGGGATTTACCAAACAAATAGCAAAATGACATAGATAAAATATATCCAATAAGAACTATTATCTCAACTTTTTTGAATTTATCTACTTCTTCCTCTCTATTTGAGAAAAGGAAAATGACAAACTGATTATTACCTTAACATATATAAAAAATATAAAAAATGTTTTTCAGGGTTTCAATTTAGCTCTTTGAAATCATTTCGTTATATTACCAAATCAGCTATTTTTGAAAAATTTTGATGTTTCAAAACTTCGAAAATATATATTTTTAAAAAAATTCGTATTTTTACAAACTTGTAAAGAGATTTAGTAGAATATAAGTAATTAGAAATTTTTTGTTATTAATAAAAGAGTACTATTTATTTTAGAAAATTTGTTTTCTCATTTTTAGAAAGTAACTCGTAATATAACTACATTATGTTAAATTTTTTGTTTTTTTTGGGTATATAATTAGTTAATGGACTGAGGCCTTTGAACTTTTTCAAGAATATTAAATAAAAGGTAATCTTTATTAACATTTTAAAGGCAAACATTAATGAATTTCTTTGACTTCGACTTGTTTTCGTTTTTATCTTTATCTCATCACCGGGTTTGATAATTTCATGCATAAAGTAAGTTAAAGTGAAACGACAATCTCTAAAGACAGAAAATACTTTTATTTTCTTTTACTGTAATTTAAAAATGTGATTTAAAAATTTTGTGCAAAAATGTTCTCCATGTGTAAACAATCTCATCCAGCCACTACTGTTGAATTTGCGATATCTTGTCGCTTTTTTAATAACAGTGAAGAAAATCTTGTAGTGGCAGGCGCAAATGTTTTGAAAATTTTCAGAATTTATCCTACTGTGGATTTACAACGGCAGCAAAAAATAAATGCTAATGACATGCGCTCGCCACCTAAGATGCGTTTAGAATGTTTGGCGACCTACACTCTTTATGGAAATGTGATGTCATTGCAGAGCGTTTCACTAACGGGTTCGATGAGAGACGCTTTGCTTATCAGTTTCAAGGATGCTAAATTGTCTGTGGTTCAACTCGATCCGGACACATTCGCTTTGAAGACATTGTCTTTGCATTTCTTTGAAGAGGAGGATATTAGAGATGGTTGGACGGGGCGCTATTATGTTCCGATGGTTCGTGTCGATCCTGATGCTCGCTGTGCGGTGATGATTGTATATGGTAAACGTTTAGTTGTTTTACCATTTCGAAAAGATAATGGACTTGATGAAATTGAATTAGCTGATGTTAAGCCGATTAAGAAAGCTCCAACCGCTATGGTGGCTCGAACGCCTATTTTGGCGTCCTATTTAATAGCTTTACATGATCTTGATGAAAAAATTGATAACGTTTTGGATTTGCAATTTTTATATGGTTATTACGAACCGACACTTCTAATACTTTATGAACCAGTACGCACTTTTCCGGGAAGAGTTGCTGTACGCACAGATACCTGCGTTTTAGTGGCGATATCTCTGAATATACAACAACGTGTGCATCCTATTATTTGGACTGTGACTGGTCTGCCATTCGACTGTCTACAGGTGTTTCCGATACAGAAACCTATTGGAGGTTGCTTAGTTACGACTGTCAATTCTATTATTTATCTCAATCAAAGCGTGCCACCGTATGGTGTTTCATTAAATAGTTCAGCAGATCATAGTACAAATTTCCCATTAAAGCCGCAAGATGGTGTACGCATTAGTTTGGATGCGGCTAGCATCTCATTTATTGACGTTGATAAGCTGGTTGTATCGTTGCGTACTGGAGAGCTTTATGTTCTTACACTCTGCGTGGATTCGATGCGAACGGTGCGCAATTTTCATTTTCATAAAGCTGCTGCTAGTGTTATAACCAGCTGCATGTGTGTCTGTCAGAATGAATATTTGTTTTTGGGGTCCCGTTTGGGCAACTCCCTACTATTGCATTTTACGGAAGAAGATCAAAGTACTGTTATAACTTTAGATGAAATCGAAACGTCCGAAGCTCAAAATTCAAGCAATGAAGAAGCTCCTAGAGCTAGACGTATTGAAGATGAAGAACTTGAAGTTTACGGTTCCGGTGCTAAGACCTCGGTGCAATTGCGTAAATATATATTTGAAGTGTGTGACAGTTTGCTTAATGTTGGACCCATTAATTTTATGTGCGCTGGCGAGCGCGTAGAATTCGAGGAGGGTAGAAACACTATGCGCCCGCATGCTAATCAGTTGGTCGATTTAAAAATTGATATAGTTGCTTCTAGTGGTCATGGCAAAAATGGTGCACTCTGTGTTTTTGTTAATTGCATTAATCCGCAAGTGATTACATCTTTTGAGCTTGATGGCTGTTTGGATGTTTGGACTGTTTTCGACGATGTTAGCAAGAAAACCACTCGTCAGGATCATCATGATTTTATGATACTTTCGCAACGATCTTCCACTTTGGTCTTACAAACAGGGGAAGAGATAAATGAAATAGAAAATACGGGATTTAGCTGCCAACAACCTACTATTTTCGTCGGTAATTTGGGGCAAAATCGTTTCATTGTTCAGGTAACTACGCGATCGGTGCGTCTATTGCAGGGCAGAAGACTCATACAAAATGTGCCTATCGATGAAGGCGCACCCGTAGTGCAAGTTTCCATTATTGATCCTTATGTGTGCCTAAGGGTTTTGCATGGGAAAGTAATAACTTTAGCTTTGCGTGAAACCAGAGGTACGCCTCGTCTGGCTATTAATAAAAATACGATTAGCAGTTCTCCCGCTGTTGTTTCATTGACTGCTTATAAGGATATTTCCGGTCTATTTACGACAAAATCCGATGATGTTTTTAATATTGCAGGGGGTAGTGGTAATTCTCTATATAATGGATTGGGCTATATGAAAGCGGAACCTCACATGAAAATTGAAGATGAGGAGGATTTACTTTATGGTGAATCGGGAAACGCATTTAAGATGAATAGTATGGCCGATTTAGCAAAGCAGAGTAGACAAAAAAATTCTGACTGGTGGCGTCGCTTATTAGTCCAAGTAAAACCCACATATTGGTTGATGGTCGCTAGAGAAAACGGTACATTGGAAATTTATTCAATGCCTGATATGAAACTTATGTATCTAGTAAACGACATAGGCAATGGTGGTACGGTTCTCTCCGATTCCATGGAATTTGTACCTGCCACACTCAATCAACAGGATAATAAACAAGGTATTCTCCTAAATTGTATGCCTCAGCATGTAAATTCACCTGTTGCACGAGAAATAGCTTTAGTTGGCCTGGGGAACAACGGTAATCGTCCATTACTAATGATACGAACTCACGTTGAGCTACTGATATATTATGTTTATCGTTATGCAAAGGGCCATTTGAAAATACGTTTTCGTAAATTGCACAGCGTGAACTTGATCGATGCACAACCCACCGCAATGGATCTCGATGACGAAGATTCGGAACTAGATTCCTATAATTTGCAAGATCGCTACATAAGCAAATTGCGTTATTTTCCCAATATCTCAGGATTAAATGGTGTCATTTTATGCGGTCCAAATCCAAACTTCATATTTCTAACGGGCAAAGGCGAGCTGCGGGTTCATAAATTATTCAGTAATGGTCTAGTAAGGAGTTTTGCGCCATTCAACAATGTTAATTGTCCGCAAGGATTTTTATGTTTTGACACAACATTCGATTTGAAAATTTGTGTTCTACCGCCTTATTTGACGTACGATTCACCATGGCCGGTGCGTAAAGTAACGCTCCGTTGCACACCGCGACAGATTGTCTATCATCGAGAGAACAGAGTTTATTGCCTGGTCACGCAAACAGAAGAAGTAACAAACAAATATTATCGCTTTAACGGTGAAGATAAGGAATTAACGGAAGAAAATAAAGGTGAACGATTTATATATCCCAATGCATCCCTATTCAGTATAGTTTTAATAAGTCCAGAAACCTGGGAAATTGTACCCGATGCATCGATTGAATTTGAAAGTTGGGAGCATGTAACCGATTTCAAGATTGTCAAATTAGCCTACGAAGGCACTCGATCTGGCCTAAAGGAATATTTATGCATAGGTACAAACTTCAATTACAGCGAGGACATAACTTCTCGTGGTAATATACATATATATGATATAATTGAGGTTGTGCCAGAGCCAGGGAAACCGTTGACGAAATTCAAATTAAAGGAGGTGTTTAAGAAAGAGCAAAAAGGTCCTGTATCAGCAATATCCGATGTTTTAGGGTTCCTTGTTACTGCTCTAGGGCAAAAGATTTATTTGTGGCAATTGAAAGATGACGATCTGTGTGGTGTGGCGTTCATTGATACGAACATATATGTGCATCAAATTATCTCTGTTAAATCTTTAATATTAATTGCTGACGTCTACAAATCGGTTAGTTTGCTACGCTTCCAAGAAGAATTCCGAACTTTATCATTGGCTTCACGAGACTTCAATCCACTTGAGGTGTTCACTATAGAATTTATGGTGGACAATACAAATTTGGGCTTTTTAGTTACTGACGCTGATAAGAATTTCATAGTGTATATGTACCAGCCAGAAATTCGGGAGTCTATTGGAGGTCAAAAATTGATACGCAAAGGAGATTATCATTTGGGTCAAACTGTGAATACTATGTTTCGCGTGCAATGTCATCAACGTGGGTTATATCATCGCCAGCCCTTTATGTACGAAAACAAGCATTTGGTAATGTTCGGAACGTTAGGTAAGTACACAGAGCTTTCGATACGCGAATTAATTAAATGAAACTAATAGATTTTAAGTTCCATATTTTTAATTATTTTGATGTCACCAAAGTGTCACCAAACTTAATTTGTTGGAAGCTTTGTTTCATGTCATTCTTTAAGTGAATTCTATTTATTTTATTTTAGACGGTGGAATGGGCTATTGTATACCCCTACCAGAAAAAGTTTACAGACGTTTTTTAATGCTGCAAAATGTTCTAATCACCTATCAGGAACATCTATGCGGTCTCAATCCTAAAGAATTTCGAACCATTAAATATGTTAAGCGCTTATCATTGAATCCATCGCGTTGTATTATTGATGGGGATTTGATTTGGTCGTTTACAATGATGACTGTGGCAGAACGAAATGAAGTGGCGAAAAAAATTGGCACCAAGACTGAAGACATTCTAAACGATCTTTTGGAAATTGAAAGTCTGACGTCAATATTCTGAATGAAAAAGAATTGGATTAAAAAAAAGAATGATTTTTATTACAAAAAAAAAAAAAAACAAAGACTTCTAATCTTACACTTATCATATTTCATTTCAAAATTCAATTTCTAGATAATTTTGGTTCCATGTTGATTTTGTTGTTGATTAATTTTCACATTAATTTGTCGTTTTCTTTCATTCTTAAATGCTTCTGCGTTTGCTTTTCTTTCTATACGACGCTCGCTGCGATATTCCTTCAATAACCTTTTGCGTTCATGTTTTTCTTCAGGCGTTTCATCTTTAGGTCTAATCGATAAAACACTTAAAGTAGACAATACCGATTTGTCACATAATGACTGAGGACCAGTTAAACTGTTTGACCCTGCACCAAGTTTTGCTAGAGTTTGTGCAGTGAGTAGACTGTTCCCACCTCGCAGAACGTTTACAGGCATATCAGTTTTCGGATTAATAATAATTTTGTTGTTTTGTGATTCTTGTGTAGAACAGCATGAGTAACGCGATTTGCCTTTAGGTTCCTCCTCAATTAATTTCGGATGATTATATATATTTGAATATGTTGACAATATGGATTGACAATCCCATTTTTTTTCTTTTGTGTCTTCAACTTTCATTTCTACAAGATCTTCGTTCGGATCTTGGTCGCCATCAATGACATATCGAAACTTTTCTATACGTTCGCGGTCCCATTCCTTATCGTATTTTAAAATTTTCTTAGATTTTTTAAACTCTTGCAGACAATCCATTAGATGCGGATGCTTTTCATGCCAGTCTCCTTCAATTTCTTCGGTTGCAAGGTCTCCTAATTCCGGATCGTCATAGGTAGCGTAGAAGCGTTCGAAACGATCATCTAATAAACTTAATTGTGCATTGCGATGCATTACGCTGGAAGACATAGAGTATTCTGTAAAACGGGACTTTGTTTCTTCGTCGGCAAAACGTCTATTTCGAATTAGAGGTCCCAAATCGTCCATAAGCTCCTCCATATCAGAGTCATCGTTAAAATCGCTTGCATAAGAACTTTCTTGGCTTTGCTCTTCATCTATTTCTTCTTCTCCCATAGCCTTTACGACAAAGTCATCTTCCAATTGATTAGTTTCGTCATCAAAATTAAAATCACCATCTAAAGCAGCCACTACGTCTGGGTCCCAATCAGGATGTGGGCCAGGCTGAGGAGCTGCTTTGTTAAGCATTCCATCCGCCTCCTCATACTCGCTAGCAAATACCGAGCTGGGTAAAACGAGTTTAATAGCTTCGAGCACACTATTTTCATTTATACTTTTCTTAGCGTGATTAGGATTTTCGGCGTATTCCCAGACTACTTCTTGCTCTGGTTGTTTTAAATGCTGTAAGTAATCGTATTCATCATCAAAATTAATTCCATATTTTCGTTGTTCTTCCTTTCGTTTGGCTGCATCTATTGCATTAGGGCGGTCTTCTTCCGGATTGTGTTTTTGCGGTTGACGTACATTGGCTTCTAACAGTACACGCTGAGGAGCAGTTTCATCTGTTATTAAGGGATCATGTTGACTGCGATGCACCAAATGAAAGGTCACTGCGCGCTTTCGATCAATGAACGGTTTCTTAGTTTTGCCCTGTTTAATAAAAATTAATAGTATATTTTTTGTTTTGGTACATTCAAGGCGAATGGATATTAAATTTTAAAGCAATAACATAATTGATAATAATTTCTTTACGCACCATTTTCGCTTATATATATGTGGCTTTTTTGTTATAACTCCAGGCCAGGAATATTCGAACAATAACATGTGATTTATGTTGAGGTGACCAACGGTTGCAAAGAAAAACGCTAAAATTCTACAAATATACTTAGAAGGGTTTCGAATAATATTAGGTTGGGGAAAAGGTAATTAATTAAATAAATAATTAATATATTAGGTTGGGGAAAAGGTAATAAATTATTTTCCAATTCGAAATGTTAAATAAAGTCCTGAAGTTCTTATAGGATTGGATGGATTACCTTTTCCCCAAACCCCTCTTTTTGTTAAGAAGGCTTATTATATAGTCTATAAGATTTATTTTATAAGATACCTACGGAAAGGAATGCATATTTCGGTGTGAATAAATAAATTTTTCAGTTATTGCGAATAAGAGGAAAATTCATTATACATATATAGGTATTTATAATTTTGCCTTCGTTACGTTCTATTACGAATTTCTATAAAATATGAAAAGCACTTTACAACACTGCATGTACAAACAAAAAAGCAAACAGCTGACTGTGGATTTGACTTAGTTATACAGCTGACATTGTAAATTTTTTATTTAAAAATATTATTACATCCTAATGAAATAATGGAAGAAAATGTAGGTAAAAATAGGAATCATGGAACACCGATGAGAGATCCTCATGGCGTAGAGTTTACGACTGATAGCAGCGCAGCTAATATTAGTGAGCAGCCGGGTATAAAATCGTTATTACTGCTTACTACGTTTGCATTCAAAATTGTAATTTCTTTTTAGATATGTTACAAAAAATTAAAACGTTAGAGGAAGAAAATCATAATATGCTGAAAAGTTTCGATAGTCAACGAGCCAAACTGAAGGAACTTTACGTGCAAAAAGTACGTGAGTTAGATGAAGTAAAAACCAGTATGGTGGTTGCTGAAATTAAAGCTCAAGAAGAAATTTCATCACTACAACAATTAGTACAAGGTATTCGAAGCGAAATACGAAAAATAGTCCCTTTTTTTCAAGATTTAATGTTTCTATACATAATTAATACATTTTAGAAACTATCGAAGAATCAAGTAATTATAAAACCGATTTGGAACGTTTGGAAGGTGAAAATAGTCGTTTATGGCAGGAGAATCGTGATTTGCGGGATAGTTTAGCTCAACATCAAT
This sequence comes from Glossina brevipalpis, assembly GCA_000671755.1. NCBI lineage: Eukaryota > Metazoa > Arthropoda > Insecta > Diptera > Glossinidae > Glossina > Glossina brevipalpis. The sequence goes on along the minus strand of KK351132.1, from coordinate 394,754 downwards.
CTCCTGCAAGTCAAGAGTTGAGCAGTCTTGCACCACAAATGTTAAGTCAAGTCAAAAAGACATTGGTACGCAAATTGGGCGGTGATACGACAGGTTCTGTGTTGGGTTCTAGTTTTACCCAAGATTCCTTAGATGACAGTAGAAACAAAAGTGAGGGGAGATATGTAAGTTTTTATTTTTCTTGTTTTTTTTTTCGAAAAAAGAAAAGATTTATTATCTAATGCAAATATAACTAGGCCCATGAAGATTCTGAAGTGCTGGGTTCAATCGTAACGCAGTTGCAGGAGGAAATGAAAGTTCTAAAAGAGAAATTGCGGGAGGCGGATGAAAAGTTACAATCCACATCAGGTAGTAAAACCCATTTGCATTCTATAGCAAAGGCAGCAGATCATAGTACTACACAAACAGAAACTCTTCCTTGTTCGCATTGTCCAAGTCTTGAAGATAAGATTAAAGAATTAATGGAGAAGGCGGCAGAGGATCACAATAAAATCGAAAGTTTGCAAAAGAAAATCGGAGAATTTAATGAGGAATTATCAAAAGAAGCAGCACTACGAAATGATCTGGAAAATCAATGGGAGGAAAAGCGCGAAGCTTATAAAAATGAAGTGCATGCACTACGAGAACAAGTATATTATAAAAATACGATTTTGAAATCTATTTCAAGTTATATCTCATATATATACATTAGGTTACCGCAAGTGAAAATCGTTTGTTAAGTTTGCAAGACAAATTCCTCGAAGCCAAAGATGAAATTATGCGGCAATTGCATCGTATAAGTGACGATCGTGAAAAAGTCAACAAACAATTGGAAATTTTGCAAGCTGACAACGATTTTCTTTCGGGACGCTATTTAGCTACAGCCGAAGAGATTGAAAGTCAATACATTAATTTACCCAATACTGTGGAGGAATTGCAAGAGCTTATTTTAAAACAACAACATGAACTTATCAAATCCAGAGTGGGTTGTGAAGCTGAGAGAAAACGTTGTGTTACTTCATTAGATGAGATCCAAATATTACGTGATCAATTGGAGGCTACGGATCGTCAACATAGTGCCTATAAAAAAAAATATCAAGCGGAAATTAAATCATTACAGTAAGTTTAGCGTCCTCCATACTTGTGTACATATCTAGCATTTTCAATCTTTTTCTGATTTTTGTGGAATCAGAGAACGTATAACATTGCACTTGCAGACCTTACAAAAGTACGAATCATCTAAATCTGATTTAGAACGTAAAGAAGCTGAACTAAATCGAAAATTGTCGACATCTCGAGTGGAAATAATTGAATTGCAAGAACAAAATGTAAGTATTATCTATCTATACACACACAGATTATAACTTTTCTAAATTAGCTTTAACATCTGAATTAATTCGATACTCTGCAGCGCATCCGATGATGATGTAAAAACTCAAAATATGGAACGTACACTAATATATATGTGTATATATTGTTGCTACAATCCCTCAATAAACTATAGATAACATATAAAATCACATCTATTTTTCTAATATTGAAAAAAAATGGCGCGCAAAGCAAATGTTACACATTCGTTAAATCTAGAAATGTGTACTGATTTGCATGCAATTAGCGTGCAGATTTCAATTTCCATTTAACGAAGAGAATTTAGAACATTTTTGATTGATGAACCAGAAAGAACAAAAACGAATTTAGAAAAAACTGTCAGGTCTACAGACCAACTGTGATGAGATTTGAGAAATTTAAACGATCTCGCAAGATTTCATAATTCTCAGTACAAAAACTCTTTGAAGCAGTCTTTCTCGTGGTATTTTTTTGGGTTCCATCGTTCAAATTGTCAAAGCTCATCAGGAACATAGTTCCAATAAAGTTTGCGACCGAATTTACCACTAACGTTTTATTTTTTTCAAGTCAACTTTATATGCACTAATGTTAAGTTATAAATCTTAGGCAAAAATTCTATTCTCTAAAACATACCGTAACGTCCTGTTATAACATCTCTATCACGGATTTTTTTTTTTTTTTTTTTAAATTTAATTTATTTATTTATTTAATTATTTTCCTTTCTTTTTTTTTTTCTTTCAACGATTATTCTCTCTAAAGGAAAAGCTGGCAAAGTCATATGGTGAGAAAAAAGCTAAAATTAAAACGTTGCAAGATGATTTGGCCACCAGTGAACAAGTACAAAAGGATTTTGTGCAGTTATCGCAAACTTTGCAGGTATGTAAAGAAAAAATTTAAACGAAAATCCTTTAAAGAACGTTGTTTTTTAGATGACCCTTGAAAACTTAAGACACGCTGATACAGAGGTTCGCTGGCAAGATGACGATGACGTATCGAATTGTCCTAAATGTAACATCAATTTTACAGTGACTGTACGTAAGACGCATTGTCGTCACTGTGGCCGCATATATTGCGACAAATGTCTGACGAAATCAGTACCATCCGGTGCCCGTAAAAGGCTGGCGCGAGTCTGTGATATTTGCCATACCCTGCTTTCACCAAATATCGCTCCATATTTTAGTCAAGACTCTGCGCAATCGCAGACTGCAGCTAATAACTCATAAAGTAGAAAAGAAATAATCCTCGATAAAAAAAAAAAAAAAAGTGTCGAAATTAGTAAAGCAAACGATAAAAAATTCCAAATTAACTGCAAACACCACCCGTTTGTGTAGGGTGTGTAAATTTTTAATTACTATGATTACTATTATTTTTTTCGTGGATGTAAAATATAATTTTTCGTGCGATCAACTTAAATAAAAAATTTTTCAGCACGAATGTGTTTGTTAAATAAATAATAAAAAAACGTTTGCCGAAAAAGAAAACTACAAAAAAATACCTTTAAAAAGGCAAGAGAAAATAATCAAAACTATTACAAAAATGTTATTCAAATCTGAACGTTCTGTAAAAAAAAAAAAAAAATAAAATTTTTCAAAAATAGAGTGTGGGATTATATTAAATTACTTCAAAAAACTTTATTAAAAAAAAAAAGGCGATCATATAAGAGACAATTCCATGATCCAATATTGGCTCATTGTTGTTGGAATGGTTATTGAAAAAAAGAAGGAAGGAATAGAAATTTGACGTACATATCCAAGAATTATGGTTTTTGCCTTTTTAACCTGCAGTGAGTAGAGATTACTTAATAAGTTTTAAAAACAATTTTATTTATCAAGCGATAAAGACAAAATTCCTCTGGTCTCCGACTTTTAAAAATTAAACAAATATTCATTAATTTTCTTGGTATTTATTTATTTTATATATTTCCTAGCAAAAGAGACACATTTTCGTTAAAAATCCAGCAAAGAGTGTAATTAAAAAGGTTGAGTTAAGGGCTATCCTTGATTTTAGTTTTCCTGAAAAATAAGATAAAAAATTTGTATTTTCTTTGTGAATTTTCGATGGTCGTTATTTAAGTTCCAAGTAAAGATTCATAACATTTTAAAAATACTATTTTAACATTGTCCCAGAAATTGAGAATGAATGGTCCAAGAATTTAATGATTGCCAACCGAGAAAATTCCTCCCGAAAGAAATGTATCTTATGTTGCTTAAGCTTTGCGTTAGAGTGAATATAGCGAATAGAGCGAGAGTAGTGTTACTATCGTTGCGAAGGAAATTTTTCCTGTTTAATATAAAAACTGTCTTGATAATTAGAAATATCTTTTAGTATTTAAGTTTTCTTCATCATTTCCATTATTGCCATTATTATAGGATTAGTAAACAGATCAACGTTCTTTTACGCCGTTTATAATATATACGCGTAATAAATGATATCACTTTCGATAGGATTCGATTTACATTATAAGGGATTTGTATTGTTTGTATTATTTTAGCTCTAGGTAAAAATTCTAATAGCTATTGGACTTACTGCTAATTGCTGTTACGTTGATAAAGGGGAAGAGGTCATGATACCGTCAAATTTCTGCATTGGCAAGCAAAGATTCATTTATAAAATCTAAGAATTGAGAAAAGTATATTCCAATTTCTGAACTAATCTATAGAAATAATACGTTGAATCCGTATGAAACTCAGTTTTTGTGACTTTGAGCAAACAATGATAACGTATGCCTTTTAAGGATCGCTGAATGCACAGTTCTCGAATGATAAAATTAGGGAAATACCATCTCCAAATACGAATTGTGAAGTGTACTTGAACAACTACTGCACAATACGTTGAAAAAAAAAATTTTCAGCAAAGCATTTATGTTTCGAGGAAGAGTGCAGATAACTAGTGCAACATAACTAATGCAAATTTAATTTCAAAATTTGCATAGAATTTTTTAGAAATTTTGAATTTTGTGTGACTTGCAAGTGTTTGAATGAAAACGTCCAACTTTGCTAAATTTTCGGTCCAAAAAGAGGCACTGTCTCATCAATTAAAGACGTTTAGATCAAACATTCCAGAAAACCTTATTTCATTTTTTAGAGAACATTTTTTCGAAGAAACTTAAAAATTCAAGCAAAAAAAAAATTGTTCCGAGTTATGCTGCCTGACGATTCGAAAAAACCTTTTTCAAGAAAAATGCGTTTAACATTTTGATACTTGTGTGATAGACTTATTATTCCCTGTTATGATAAATTTTTTCTTATTTTTTTCTAGTAAAGTGCAATGCCAGGACTATAAGAAAACTTTTCATGTTCAAATGTCCCTCCTCGCCTTGAAATTGAATCTTTTGTTGCATCTCTCGAAGACAAAATCACACGTTTTACACTTTATGTGAACCAAAAAAAAATTTGATAAAGAAAACAGTTAGAATATCTATGAGACTCTGCGGCTCAATTCATTATCAACTCTAAAGCTTCAAGCTTTTGCTCGAATCGCTCTTAACCTCAAATCTACTTAATGGTTGTCTCGATGAAGCTAGACTAGCATGCTTTTGTTGGGAATTGTTTTGAAATTATCATGAGAAGTCTTTAAAGGCGACTGTTAGTGCTTTGGAAAATTAAAAATCAATAGTTAGAGATTAGCCATTAAGTTCTCACCAGGAGTTCGTTTGATGTAGATTTTCCTTTTGGAGAAAGTCCGAAATTAAATGGAAAAAAATTCGTTTTAGTTCATGAATTTTTTCCCAAA
>KK351132.1:326482-356541 GCA_000671755.1 Glossina brevipalpis | reverse complement strand
ATTTTTTTTTTTTTTTTTTTTTTTTTTTTTTGTAAAAATAACTCTCTTATGTTCTTTCTTATCCAGCCTTAATCCAATCGCCATAAATTTAGATTAATTTCGAAGATTCTAATAATAAAGTTCTTTATATTACTACCGCATTGAATTGCTTGACGTATGATCTTTTTTGAAAACGTGACCATAACATTACAAGGTCAAACAATGTTAAACTTAAAATCTCTTATTTATATTTGGTTGCATAAATTTCTGTACATAAACATATGCAGTTACACTTACACTCATATCGACATAATTATGAAACATGTGTTTACTTAATGAAAAAAAAAAAAAAAAATGAAAAGAGAAAACTAGCAGAACAATGACACACAAGAAAGTGAAGAAACTTTATCTTTAAACTACACATCGTCATATACACTACAGTACCACACACAGCAATTGAAAAAGCGAACTTTAAACACTTGTAATAAAAATTCAGAAGATTTAGAAAATAAAGGCATCTGAGGATCTTATAGACACATTTTTAGATTATTTTAGGTGAGACAAATTTTTATACTAAAATTTCAAGCGATGCTTTTATATGCAAAAACAAATCGCTAAAGAAATTTTCTTCTCAACTTTTTTTTTTTTTTTTTGAAAAATTAAATTTTTTTATCTAAAAGTCGTCCTGTATTAGATTAACGTATTAAAAAAATTAAGAGAATTTTTTCGAATGTAATAAAAGTTTGTTCTCTATCGTATTGACGTAATAAAAAAAAGTTTATTTTATTTGATATTCGAAGCGCGCGTAGTTTTGTAATAAAAGTTGTTCGTCTATCTTTTCATTAGAATAAATCTTGTAACATTCGAATCATATTATTATTTCACTAAGAATTTTCCTTAAATAATATACTAAAATAATGAAAGTGAATTTAACGTGAAGAAATGAACAACTAATTGCGGTAAAGTTCTATAAATCTTGTAAAAGGTGTATGACTTTGAAAAGCGTACATTTTTTTGTAACGTAATGTTTAGTTTACTAGAAAGTGAAACTTATGCAACTTGCAGATACTTTTTTTTCAATAAAATTTGAATTGACATTAAAAAAAACTTACTCGATATTTGAATTCATTTCTAAATTTTTGCGTTCTCCTTGAAGTTGAAAGAATTAAATTATCCCAAAGCAGTTAGCTGAACTTTGGGATTTGTTTAAAATAATTTTTTTTTTGAACAAGTTATCTTTTGTTTAAAACATTTAAACGTTTTGCTGAAGAATAGAACCAAAACCACTATATATAATAAAAATTAATAAAAGAGTTTTTTTTTTTTTTTTTTTTTTTTTTTTTTTTGTTTAATTTTTATTCTCACAAATTTTCGACAAATATTTTCAATCCGATTTATAAACAAATTTTAATTCACTACCGTCTGTTGCTTAAAACGTAATGATGGTCAAAGCGTTGTGCTCTGTCTGTAAATAAAGGCACATACATATAAGCAAAAAACCACACACACACACACACACACACATACAAATGAACGCACTATACATGCAAAGACTCGAATAATAGTTGAATGCCTCACATTTAATGAAAAACACCCTTCTTCTATATCTGCTGCGCTTGATAAACGTATAAATTAAAATTATTTAAATTGAAGGCATTTTTCTTTTAACTGACATTCTCTCTCAGATTTCAAAAAGTACATACAATACATCATAAAAATATTTAATTCTCATTTTATTTTTTAAACTAATCATAATAATATTAAAACTATGAATAGACTGTGTGTAGTGCAAAAAGAGAATCAAGCCTATTTATTTTTCATTTTTGTTCACACATTCTCGCTTAACGCACATATATATATATGAGAGATATCAACAATCAAAAGGAAAGAGAGCCTTATATCTAATGTGCGATTGTTGTTGTCACGTGTGCTTACCAAAATTGTTTTTAGATACAAATTTCAGAGCTGCCATATACTGAAATACGATTGAACATATATGAACTATCAAAAAGAAGGCATTATTTTACAGCTACTTTTATTCAGTTTTACTAAGTATTCAAACGATATGCAAATGCAGTTACTAGGAATTCCAATAATTTTCACAAAGCCCAGACATTACTTGATATTGCATTTAATATTTTTATATATATTTACGACCACAATAACTACTTTACTACCTTGCGGAAATTTCTTAAAGTGAACATATTACGTAACATATCTATACGTTGATCTCTTATCATTCGAATAAGTTGAAATACAAAGTATATTATTCAGGAACAATGGATAGAAAATAGTTAATAATGCGAAAGGCTTAAGAAAAGACTTGTCTCAGAGCCTTTTTAAATTACTTTAGTGTAACTATAAAGCCTTGAAACTACACAGTCTATTAAACAAGATTTAAGAGCAAATATTTAAAATAACAATTGAACGTGCTTGAAGTTCGGATCTCTTATATTAATATAACAAACGTAGAAATATGCCAAATCTGTTTGACTTACTGAAGCACATGTCGAAGGTCTCTGTATAGCAATTGATTTGTCTACATTTATTTTTCTATTCATTTACCGAAATTACGATTATATCCTTAAAATTTTGTTTCTAATTTAGATTTCAAATAATTTCATTCTACAGACATGGGATTAATTCCAAAAATCAATAGAGTGCACGCATACATCCGCTCACAATTACTAAAAAAGATAATTTCTTATTTTTTACCGGAAGTCATTCCAAATTTTTTTCATAGCTTTTTCCAGTTGAATTTCAAAAGAAGGATCATTTAAAACTTTACTTCAATTTAGGTTATTACATAAGACATAAATGTCAGAGTGCAAAAACCACAACAACATTTAAAATATCATATATTCTCTCTCTCCTATGACGCAATTATCCTGTAGCACAGTTTATATATTGAGAAAACATGAAGTATACGATGTATAAACATTGTAAAAAAATTTTTGTTTCAACGCAAACACTAGTAGTAGTTGTGTATTAAAATTTTCTTAAAATCAAATGTGATTTTTTTTTCTGGTGCGTATACTTACTTAAATTATTGAAACTACTTTACTACTACGTACGGCAGCCCTGTCTTTCCGGCAGCTATTGCATACATTTCGTCACACGTTATTACATACTACGAAATACGATAAGATTCTGGGAGAGAAAGAGAGACGAAAAAAAACCTGTTCGCGCACGTACACAAACACAAAAACAATCGTTATGTTTGGGGGCTCGTCTAACCTATAGTTTTTGGTTTATAAAATGCAATGCCACGCATATTTAAAGAGAAAAAAAAAACCGGATCGACACGTATACACTCATAAAAACACACATATAAAATAAGTACGTGACTATTATGCTTATAAAAACTTAAAACCGATGGCCTACAATAAAAACAATTTACGTGAGACTTTCATTATTATTTATACAACATGTAAAAAAAAAATATGCTTAACTTCTTAGTAGTTTATTTTTCTTTAAATTTATATTTACGTTTTGGAGAGTTCATTTAAACAAGTTTATATATATGTTTAATCATACCAATGTGAAGTATCATTTGCATATATACCACCTCTGTTCGTATAGTAGAAATTATTTACACATTATATTCAATGGAAGATATCATCCTATTTTCTTCTCTAACGCGAGAGTACTATATAAATCTCTTAGATTGATTTATATACAACTGTTGTTGTCTTTTTTTTTAATTGTTTTGCTTTTTTTTTGTAGTTGTTTATAAATAAACTGCGCTGACAACGCTTTATAATGTGATACAAGAAAAGGAAAATAAATAAATCTGAAACGCGGCAGAAATATTTCGAATTTTGGTGGGAATTTGAAAAAAACCAGAATTGTTTTCTTAAATTAAAAATAAATTCTAATTCAAATATGTTTATATTCAACGAATTGTTTTTTTTTTTTTGTTTTAATGAGATTTTAATGAAATAAATTGATTTTATTGAAATAAAAAGGAAGAAAAAAAATTTTTTTTAATTTTAAGATAAATCTTTGCACTCTACATCCGATTCCCATTTTTGCTATCGATCATCAATATGCAACTTTTCGTAGCTGATCTTTACGCCCCTTCTCCAAACGCAGCACTTGCGTAAAATCGACGCTTAACTTGCTTTTCGGAGTACGGAAACTAAAACTTTCCACTTCTTAAAGATTTTATCGCTTGAAATTTTGGCATACCGCCATCGCCCTGGTTATCCCTTGTCCAACATTAGGTAGTTTCTTATATCCAACAAATAGCAAGATAAAGCACAATGAAAATTTTTCTACTTGGTTTTGATTTGGAATCTCCGTCTTTGGAATTCAACAAAGCTTTGATCAAAATTCGTTATTGCAGAAAGTCAACCAGTACCTATTTGTCGTTTCAATTAACTGGAGTTTTCTTTAGTGAATTATTTTCCGCAACTTTTTTGATATAAAAATTTAAAAAATTCCCGCGCAGTCTTTGGTTACAGTCTCTCAGATCTTTTATAAAATATATACGTATATTTTGAATACCAGAAGAACATTAAAATAAGATTAAAACGATATTGTCGCATAAAAATTATTTCGTTACTTTAGTGTTATTAACGTTTGATTTAACAGATTAAATTTTAATCTTATTTATCAATAGATTTTCAATAGATTTCAGACATAATGTTCCTTATGAACAAAAGCCTTATTGCCCGTGAATATTTGTTATGCGATAGTATGTAAAGTTAACCATTCATTCATTCATAAGTTTATGGGTTTCTTACAAAGTATGCACAAATTTTGAAGAATTCTTCTTAGTTTTGCTTTAATTTAAGAGAGTACTCTCATGCTAATAAGAAGAAGAAAAATTTCTCTTATTGAATAAACACTTGTCGCGTAGTAAGTTATTAAATATGTGTGCATAATTATTCTACTGTAAGGTATTGCCATACTTAAATGTCAAAAATGTGATTAAGGAACACATGTAAAACAAGTTATAAGTTATTATTTCAAGGAATGAAGACTAATGATCTTAAAAAATTGCTAAAATTTTGGCTTTAAACTTTGACATTCAACATGTGCTGATTAATTGAAATATTGTATTTTTTATATATTCAAAGTTTATAGTTTAGAAACTAATCAAAACAGATTTTATAGGGCTACCATTTCCTTCTATGGCTCTACCTGTTTCATGAGAGAATGTTATTGCGAAGCTATGAAGCTGAAATTTGAAATTAATCAGTTGAGAATTAAAGTACGTTCGTCGATAAGCGTAAAAGATGCTTTTAAAAATTGATTTTCGAAATTTTCATTGATTGATTTCAAAAATGATTTTTTGTTTGTTTTTAAATCATCGTCAAAAAGTTTGTGTATTATACCGACCAATGTACAGAGATGAGTAAAAGTTCTGTTTTAAAAAAAGATGATTTCATAAACAAATTCGAAAAAATAATCTAAAATATCCTGCTCAAAAGGACGTATTAGCTTTTAAGACTCTTGATCTTGAAACTTATCAACTAGGAGTATCCATATCTTTAAGGTTCATCAGCGCCCGCGTTTTGGTAATGCAAATTAGGTTAAGCCTTCAATTATTTTCATAGCAATGAAGTGTCATACCTCTTCCGTTAACCAAGAGGCATTAGGAAGCGTCGCCAATTGTGGCTTGACGTTACTTCCATCTAAGAATATTTCTGCTCTCCAAAAAAAACGCAATGTAAAAGCGGTAGCTGGTGAAGAACTGTTTTGCTTATGTGACATACGCTTTCAAATAAAAAAAAAAAAAAAAAGAAAAACCGCATTAATTCAAATCATTAATACTTAACAATACATCCTTAAGTCTATTCTTAAGTTTCATATTATATTACACCCTTTCTCCTTAAGATATTATATACGTTTTACTGTCATTGAAATTGCGACCCGATTATTTTTGGTAAAATGTTTGCGAGTCACAAAATGTTCCGACTCAATTTAGTTTGTATTCTCTGCGAAAAACTTTTTAAAAGTTCACCGAACTAAATCTGCTCTGCTGAAATATCGTGAGTCAAATATACTAAAGTGAATAGAAAAGATCGTGAATTCTATGCAGCGCATTTCAATAAAATCTAAACATCCTTTTGCTGTGAGTGTAAAAAAACACAAAACTAATTCAACAAAAATTAAATTGAAATTTCATGATAATCTTTAACAATAAAATTGTTAAAAGTTAATAAAATATAGGAAAAGAATTTTAAAAAATGCCACTTGGTAAGTCAAAGTAAAGTAAAAATTCAAAGCAAAATGTAGAAAAGAAATACATAAAGTGAGAAATTAATTGTTAAGTAAGCGAATGGAAAAGATTTTCATACAAAAAAAGTTATTTAAATAAAATATTTCGCTTGTTCGCTATATTTCTTATGCAATAATGACGTTATCGGAAAAAGGGCGAGCTTTTTTTTTTGCAACTCACAAAAATAAAAAATTATAGTTTTTGAAAAATAATTGATACGCGAATTTCATTAATTTAAGGAGTTTTGTTTAAAAGCTTTAATAATTTATCAATAAAGAGACCACGATCAGTTAGAATTCGTTTTCTGCTTAGATCGAAATTTTTCATATCTACAGTTAGCCTGCATGGAAAGTATCAAATAGCTATTACCTGCGAACATTGTCGGAAGGAGTGTAGATCGATCAGAGACGAAGGAAAGACCCGTGTAATACTTATACTAAGTGTAGCTGTAGTTGGAGGGGACGGAGAGGAGGGTGGAAACGGAGAGGAGGGGGGAAACGGAGAGGGGGAACGGAGAGGGGGAACGGAGAGGGGGAACGGAGAGGGGGAACGGAGAGGGGGAACGGAGAGGGGGAACGGAGAGGGGGAACGGAGAGGGGGAACGGAGGGGGAGGTGGGGGTGCATAGACCGTGTTATACTTAAAATTCATTATTTTAAATGCGCACGTGCCGGATATCGTCATAATTCTTTCCCATAAAATGTTAGCAATATTTTGTGTTTCTTTAGAAACAATCTGCGACTTATTACCTTTATAAGGCTTCTTTTTTTAATTAGTAGCATTTTTCAAAGCTCTACGATTTGAATAACGAAGGATTTGTATTTACTATATCACAAATATATCATACGTCCAACCATTGAAAACTGTTATGTTATAAAGAACTATGCAAAGCAGAAAACATGCATATAAAAGCTTTCAAGCATTTTGAAAAATGCTGAGATATCGAAGTTGATTTGGCTATTGATAAATTTAAGAAATACTTGGTCGATCGAATTGGGTCAAGAAGAAATTTTTGAAATTCGATCATAATAATCTAAATAATATTTTTAGCATTAGAACAGCATGAACTTGTGAAAACGATAATGATGCAAAAATGTTTAGTCAAAAATTCAGCTAATGTGGTCGAACAAGCACAGTACTCACCCGATGTGCTATCATTTATTTCTCTAATCATTATCATTACCATTTATCTAATTTATATATTTGAAATTTGAAAGATTTAATTCTTCTTCTATTGTCGCCAATTTTCAGCCAATTAATTAAAATATTGACGAATATTATTCTAGTTCATTGCCATAGTCGACTTGAGTTAAATGCGGGCATCAAAAATTAATTGAAGTTGACGACACACCGCCTTAATTCATACATTGCGATATACGATTTTAAAATGCATTTTTTCTTTACAAATTCCGGCTACTTTTTATACAGCATAAAATGATTTTTCCTACATTTTACATACACACTATCGCGGGTAAAGAAACAGATAATACAGCGCCAGCGCAGTATAATAAGGCAAGAACTGGAAACAAAAGTAAAGCCATAAGACTATTTTCTTCACCACTGCAATGTGGTCTTCGTTTATTTATCGATTCTAGTTATCTAGAGATAATGCAGGAATAATTTGCATTCATGCTATATCTTCACTTGTGATTGAACTAAGCACTTCAGTTTTGAAATGCATGCATGCATTAGCTTGAGCGAAGTTATCTTTGCATAAAATAGTTTTCCTTAAAAAATGTACATTTAATCAAATTAGATCAATTGAAACATAAGAATATAAGAACTTTTGGAACTTGTTATAGTTACCGTTTAATTTTTTAGAGGTCAACACAATCGATAAATTGGAATATCAATTCCGTCCCGTTTTCGGTTCTTCGTTTACCTTCAAGGTGCGTTGTTCTAATGATGCCCACTTGGCCTTAACAACCAATCCTGTAGAAGAAAATCCTATGTATGAGGTTTTTATTGGAGGTTGGTCGAATAGCAAGTCCGTGATAAGGAAAAATCGTCAAAAACCCGATGTTGCTGCCGCAATTACTCCCTGTATTGTCGATGCGAATGAATTTCGTGGTTTCTGGATACAATGGTCAAATAATACAATATCCGTAGGTCGTGAGGGTGAAAGTGCTTCCTTCTTGTCATATGAAGTACACGATTTGTTCCCAATTAAATTCATAGGTATATGTACCGCTTGGGGTGCTTGCGGTACTTGGTTAATTGATGGTAAGATGAAAAATTATCGGTAATACATTGTTCGCATATATGTACAATTTTTTATTTTTAAGAAACTCCTGCCTCTGCATCTACTAGGATTACTAGGGCACCTTTATCTGGTATTCCTGTTCGTACTATTAAAGGTAATTAATACTCTGGTTTTGGTAAGTTTAACGTCGTTTCATTTTCGTTTACATTTTTCTTTCGCTATGTTTTTGTTCACTTTTCAAATAGTCAAAGTGTATCATCTCATTTCGTGTCTGATCACCATCATCCATTGACCTAACTTTTTATGAAATGTCAATTTATCCGAGGAAGAATCACGTCACCGTCTCGCAAAAAATGTGTACCCCTTTACCTTAAATAATATTCTCTGCAAAAGATTATTCGCGACCACAAGTGAAAGCTTGGTTAATGAAATGGAATAGTTGTTCACTACAAGTTTTTCTCACAAAAAAAAACATATTAATCCAGAGTTTAGGCCTCCTAATCTAAAACTGCTCATGCTCTAAAGTTCTATCATGGAATATTGCAAAAAAAAAAAGAAAAAAATATTCATTCAAAAATACCGCATAAAGGAATTCGACTATTTTCGAAACAAATTGAAATAATTTCATGATTGTGTGACAATTACTTTCAATAAAAAAAATATTTGCGTGCATAATATGTATGCAGTAAGTAGTCTTTCAATTAATGATTGATTCTTATTCTTATCTTCTCAAAATGAAAATTTGTCTTCGAAAATTTTAGAAAGAAAAAGTGAAAATCTGCATTCTAAGTCATTTACGAATATGGTTGAGAATGTTTCTAATTTTTATTGAGCGTTTACATAGAATGTTTTATATGTATATATAAATGTTATATATATACTCTATTAGATATATATATGTGTGTGTGTACCATATATACACGCAAATACGATTTGAATGACGTGTTTATATAAATTTTACTGCATGCTATGCTGCAACTGCAATTATGGTGTTCAGCCGCTTAATCCGTAATCCCAAAAATATGCATTATATAAAAGCACCAACAACAGTCATTCCCAAAAGCATTGCAAAAAACGTTTAGAAAAAACGCTAAAAAATAGAACAAAATATTATTTAAAGTGAGCTGCAAATGATTTAGTAAATTTTCATATACATATATATAAATATACATACACAGATTCGCAAAATATAATATATTCTCTTTATTTACTTTTTTTTTTTCCAATAGAAAATTTAATATGTAACCCAAATTAGTTCCTTTATTGGCCATCTTCCTATACCGTTAAATTAATTTCAAATACTTCCGTCTTCCAGTGATTTTATGCATAATTTTTCTATATACAACATTTGCTAAAAAGAATACGAATACAGTTTTCTAGGTCGAGCAAGAACCGTTTGCTATTAATATCACATATTTCCATCGCTTTGGCCGAACGGTCATCATTTATTGTTCGTGCAGCTCGATATTGAAATGCGTTACTGTAAGCTTTGAAATACTTTGATATTTCCTTCAATACGTTTAGAAGAATATTGACCTTGTCATCAATAAATCATATAAATTTCTCTTTCTCTCTCTCTCTCTGGTTGTAAAAGATTGAAGTTAAATTATACCTTTACTTACGCTTATACTTATACTCTCTTCTATGTGATATTTACATATCTTGTAACGCTATGCATTGGTTTATAACTTTAGAGTTACAAATAAAATATATATATGTATATATATTAAAGGATATACATATATCCTTAAAGAATATTTCTTACAAGTAAATTAGTTCGAATAATAGCTCGATATGCATAATAGTAAAGAAACCTATTAAACACATGAATAAACAAGAAATAGTATTGAACTGACAAGAGCTTAAATATGAAATATTTATTTAAAACAATATATGACTCATATATGCAACCTTTGATTTACAACATATACATGTAATATATTTTTTATAACATTCTGACGTTACCTTATAAAGGGGGCGAGCATACACAAAAAAAATTGAAAATAAAACAAAACACACAGAACCGGTAGAAAACGTATTGAAAGGAAAAAATATTTAAAAAGCTTTTTCTTTTGCAAAATTAATAATAAACAACAAAGGCGTGTAGGAGAAAATATAAAAGAGAAGAGAAAAAAGAACGTATAATAGTGACATCAGCAGTAGAAACGAAAGATATAGACATATGTAAGGATCGTTGTTGTAATACTGTACTGTATTGTTATCTCGTTCACTCATATGAATTCTAGTAGAGTGAATTATCTTTAATAAAAAGCAGCTAAAGTTCTGTATGAAGACAGATTGCAGTCTAAACGTTAAGACAATTCAGTTTTTATTGAATATTTGTGAAGTCAAGTTGAAAACCTGAAAAGTTGTTAAGTTTAATAAAAAGCATAAATAAAATTAAAAATGCCAGTCGGTAAGTTTATTCGAAAAATAGAAAAAAAAAAAAAAAGAAAAGAAAGAAATTGGGTTTGATGAGAGAAAGTTTAAAGCACCCGGCAAGAAAAAGAAACAAAAAAAAAGTCAATGATAATGAAAGGAAAATTTATCACATTTGTCAAATTGCCAAATTTTTTTTTAAGTGTCTCTTTCTTATATGAAAAGAAAACAAAGAACTAAACGAAAATTAAATCAAATTTATCAATAAAATCATTTATAGATTTGTTGTAAAAATAATAAAAAAATAAAAAGCAATAGTAATAGCAAATATTTAATAAAGATATTAAAGAAGAAGACGAAAACCGAAAAATATTTTTTCTAATAACACATCTGCTCTCTAGTAAATAGCCACACATCATCCCAGAATTTACAAGTTCTGTAAAGTTCCCTAAATTGTCAATAAACTGGCATTGCAGTTAGCTGCTTCATAACAATTAACTGTTGACATTGAACAAAATTCCAAAACAATTAGTTAAAGACTAACGCACACATAACATTGAATACTTCGCACATTGAATATAATATTATAATGAATCTCTAGGCATATTTGCATGTACTATAAAGAGAATTTCATTATTATTATCATTATGATCGTATCAGTTACTTTGAAATTCCTACAATTCTACGCACACACACACAGCTCAGTGCATGAAGTTAGTGAAAATAAAAATTTTTCTTAAGATGTTTTAAGCCTTGTTTTTTTTTTTTAATTAAAGCGTTTTGAAATAGAATAAAGCAAAAAAAAGCTTAAATTTTATGGCTTGAAAATGATGTCATTCATCCATTTGTTGTGTGGCGTTCACATAATACATACATATATATATATATATATATATTTCTTTTGATTGTGTTAATCACTGTTTAATGCTTTAGCGCAAATTAACATACATATTAAAATTGTTTAGGGTCTTCAAATCTGATTTGAAAATTACTTTCATTATTATTATTAGCAAAATGCGGAGAAAGTGATTAAATCACCTTAGTTGTGTGTGGAAAATATAACTAAGATGGACAAGTTAAAAATAATATAAATTATAAAAATTTTTTTTTTTTTGCATTTTTTTTGAAAATATTTTCAAAATTTTTTTTTTTTAAATATAACACTTCACAACTTTATTTACGGTTACAAAATATAAATCTTTAAACCCAACGATCACTATACGGCAGATGTTGAGTTTTTCTTTAATGACTCTCTATTTTCGTCAAGGACGCATATTATCGTTCACGTGTGGATCATTTTAACTTGTAAAAGAATCGAAAAAATATTGAATATAACAATAGAGATAAAGTTAGTTCCTCTGCTTATACAGAGTATAGGAATTTCAACTTAATAAAGTCTTAAGTTTTTTATCGGCTATTCATAGTGGTCTTTAAAGGAATCGCAATTATGTTATTGGTTGACCGATACAAAAACAATGTTCAATTACCTATAATTCATCCAGATATTATTAGTCCCTTAATATTATTAGTGCTTAAGGTGTTTTGTTTTGAGAATGTAATAACATATTCGTGGTGGGATCATTTTTACAACGATGCATGTGAAAAGCTATAGTTCAGTGGAAGATTAATTTAAGTTAAGAACTTGCCCACTTAGGCTAGGCCAGAGGAGATCAAATTACACAACTATTTTTAAAAAAGCGAACATAAAATATTTTCAACTTCTGTTATCTGTTCGAAAAGAATAATCTGGGAAGTAATTCGCTGCCAACCAAACGTTCACTTTTTAAACATTCAAATTAATGCTGATTTGTATGTATAAAAGCATATCGTTGTTGACCTTCTTTAAGTCAGTAGTAAAACTTTATTGTATAATTCTGTATAAAGTACATACATCGTTATATATATATATATTGGAATATATTCTCTTGCTATCATGATCATGTTAATTAAAATGTAGCACATACACTTAAAACATATTTGTTTGACGCGCTACATTTCATATAAATTTAAATTCTTTGGTTTATTTGAAAAATTGAGGGAATGAAAATTTTTCTTTAATCATTTATCATATTTTACTGTTATTTTTTTCTTTCTTATATATTGTTTAGAAGTTAACACACCCGACAAATTGGAATATCAATTCCATCCCGTTTCCGGCAATGTATACACTTTTAAGGTGCGTTCTCCTAATGACGCTCACTTGGCATTGACCTCAAATCCTGTCGAAGAAGATCCCATGTATGAGATTTTCATTGGAGGATGGTCTAACAGCAAATCCGTAATACGTAAAAATCGTCAAAAACCTGATGTAGCTGAAGCAGATACTCCAGGCATTTTAGATGGTGGAGAATTTCGCGGTTTCTGGGTACGTTGGTATGATAATGTAATAACTGTAGGCCGTGAAGGCGAAGCAGCTGCCTTTTTGTCATATGACGCACCCGATTTGTTCCCAGTTCATTTTGTGGGTGTATGTACCGGTTGGGGCGCTAATGGAACTTGGTTAATTGAAGGTAAGAATGATAACAACAAGCTCGCAAGGAATAAATTAAAATCAATATAATTCAAAACACTTATTTACAGAATCAACTGCGCCATCGGCGCCATCGGAACCGGCTATGGGTTTCACTCCACCGGCTGGTGGTGCAGGTCCCGGCTGTTGGGTACCCGCAGCTAATGGTGAAATTCCACCAAGCTCTATGGAAGGCGGCTTTGATGGCAGTGAACAACTGTATATTGCACGCGCCAAACACGAAGGCGATTTAATTCCTGGCAAATTGCATCCGTCTCACGGTGTTTGCTACGTAGCCTGGGGTGGCGGTGAACATGGCCACAATGAATACGAAGTTTTATGTGCTGGCGGCGGTCAATGGGTACCCGTTCAAGATGGTAACATTCCCCCAAATGCGGTTCCTGGCGGTGAAACAGCGGAGGGCGAACCTTTATTCATAGGCCGTGCTACACACGATGGCACCATTACCGTTGGTAAAGTTCAGCCATCTCACGGAAGCTGCTACATTCCCTACGGTGGCGAAGAGGTGGCTTATAAAGATTTTGAAGTTTATGTAGCAATGTAAATTCTTGATTTAAGCTTACGCTGTTTTTGTACTCACGCCTACACGTTCATGTAAAGCTTTATTGTTTATTTAAAAAAAAAAAAAGTGGCACTTGTTGTAGTTGCAGAAATATGCACAAAAAATGAATATCAATTAAACGAATCGAATATTATTGTGAAGATTATCTCGAATATATAAATTTACATAGAATAAAAGTGTTTTAATAAAAGCGAAAAATTTCGTTTTAATTCTAATACTCAGGAAAAATTAAAATAAATAAAAATGTTGCATATTTATTATAGAAGTAAAAGTTGCAAGGCAAGCAGAGGTTGGGGAGATATACATTTGCCATTTACACAATATTTTACGTGGCACACTGCATTGGAACACCAAAATTAATGCAGCCATCGTCCTAATAAAAGTTTAAGATAAAAAGAGAGAAATTTAAGTCTCATAGGATTTATGAAATTTGTTTAAATATGATGAAATGTCCATTGGGTGGGTGCTACTTTTTTTTTTTTAATACGATTAAAAATTTATTATAAGAAATTAATTTTAAATTTTTAAACTCAAGTGGTGCAAGAAGTAATTTTATCATCAATCCTCTTAAAGCGGCTTAACCATGAAATTACTCTACTCTACGTTAGTTTAAGATTTTTAAGCCCATTTGTGACTAATCTCTTGCGTGTGGACATCTCTCAAATGAGTATGAGTTATGAGTCGTGACGGTTTCTGATAGAAACTTAAGCGTTTCAAAACCGTGAGAAAAGCTAAAGGTTATACTTAAAATGCAGGCCTCAAACATTTTATAATTTAAATTTTAGGAAAAGATTGTAAAAAGTTTCGAAAGAGAACCTATCGAGAATTAAGAAGACAGGGATATTCCCACAAAACGTTTTTGCCGTATGTTGAAATTACATAAATAGTTTTTTATAGTAATTCCAAGCTTGCGCTGACCCAAATGAGAATGTAAGCAATTAACAAACCCGGTTTAATGGGAACGCACAAGTGTTTGCTCGGTTTTCATAGAACGTCGAAGTTAGCATTTTTCACTGCTCTGATAGTTGTTTTATAATCATATTACATATTACATAGGTGACTATTATTTATCTAAATAAGGATTTAGTTAAGGGATAACGCCATATCCTGAGAGAAGACGAAATTATTGTTTATTTTTTCGAATTAATAACGAGAGGCTAATGTTAATGTATTCAAACAAATCTTTTCTACTTATTTCCACATAAAGAATTTTATAACACCCCGTTGCGAACAAAAACCGTTTTATTCTCACCACCCAAGGTGAGGGATATATTCATTTGTTTTTCTGTTTGTAATGCCCAAAATGAAATTTCAGAGACCCCACAAGGTATATATATTCTTGATCATTGATGTCGGTAGTAAACAAATTCCTGATCTCGAAAATGAAGATATCGGCTTCAAATTTGCCAGAAATATTGAAAATTTTTGCACGCAGTTCGATATTAAGTACTGGCCATATAGGTGAAAGGCCACGGCTGCACTATAACACGAATATCATTTTTGCATGATACGTTTTTTGTTTATAACTTATCTACTATATCAAATGCGTGTGCTGCAAAATTGGAAAAAGAAAGAACTCCCGTTTATTTTGGGCTTTTTGCTTTTTTTTTTTTTTAAATTTATTTAAGATAAACGTGGAGGGTCTAAAAGTTTCGGCATAGCCCGAATATAATTGACTTATTTGTTGTATATTGTGTTTTTTGCGTTTGTGTTTGTGTCATAATATATATATTGAGTTTAAAATTTTATATATAATTTAATTAATGAATCATATATAATATTATTCAAAAAGCCGTTCACTTGGATATGAACTGTACGAGCAGTGCAAACATTACTCGTACTCTGACTCGCATACGTATTATCTTCTACCGACAGACAAAAGGCAAAAACAGAAGGAAGAAACTTTTGCTCGACTAGAGTCGAATGCTGAATACTTACTTGCACATACATTTCATTATTATACAAAAAATTGTTTTTGTATTATTATACAAAAAAATTTAAATATCGTATATCATAAATATGTTTTTCTTTTACAATTTTCTATTAGAGCTTTTTTTGCTAAGTTTCAAAGCAGTAGCGGAAGAAACCATTTGCAGGCTATAGGTAAAAATAATTTCGTTCAGAAGATGATTCTTTTCGGTTTCTTAAAATGGTTTTTTATACGCAAAATTAAGCTTCACGTAAAATTTTTACGGTTCTTAAAGGGCTTAAGGGGTCGTTAAGAGTTTCCCTACGAAACAATTTGCTTACATGGAATGGTTATAATTTTCCATCTTTTGACTTTATATTGCCACATTTATTCTACATATTTTTAAATTTATTAAGTTCTTAAAAGCTTTTTGACGTCTCAATTAATCAGAGCCCTTTTTCAAAAATTATGAAAATTGTTTAAATAATAAATAAAATAAGAAAACTTTCGATAAAAAAATCGTTTTTCTATCAAGAGGAAATACATTTCTGTAAAGGACATTTTTATCGAAAAATTTTCCTTGTTGGCCCCGTAAAACGTATCGTAAATATTCTAAAAATCAAGGAAAGATATAGAGAGTATATTATATGTATGTTATCGATTGTTAAAATTGACGGAAATATATAAATATTTATAACAATTACCCGGATACAGTAGTATTTACGTGAAGTCTGGTATAATTAGTAAGTTATTGGCAGCAACATTTGCGATGTTGCAAGAGCTAAAGGTCCATGCTTAGCTAAATAGCTAAATAAATTCTCTCATTGATCAATCTTGTATGCATTTTATAAGATCTCTCTTATAAATAGAAAAGCTACTCTGCTTTACATTCATTTTATAAGCATATCATGACAGATATAAAAATGACAAAATACAACGACGCGGGGACGCATATAATTAAATTGATCAATAATTTCACGCTAAATTAAAAAATTCAATAATGTTGAAGATTACAAAATATGTGCGCTGCAATGCAATCTTAGTTAGATGTAATGAAACGAACGATAAACTTAGTACACTTTTTTTTTTTTTGAAGTGAGAAGAAGAAAGCAAACACAGTACAACAGAGTATGTTTATTAAATAAATGTTTTGATTTTATTATTTTTTTTTATTGTTACTTTTATTCTTGTGTATGTTTTTTTTTTTAATTGTTTCTTTTTTTATGATCATTTTTATTTATATTAATTAATTTTCTCTTTTGTGGAATATATGTATGTTTATATATAATATTCTTATACATTTATGCGTATAAATTTATATATAATATATTTAAATGTGGGATTAAGTACAGGCTACATTTCAAGTTTAAATATATCTTTCCTTTATCTTTATATTTTTCTTTTATAATTTTTTTCCTTTTCATTTAATTTATTTAGCCATACTGTGATGGTGATAATGATATGAAGTAAAAAATTCACTAACAATTGTGATTGATATCTATCGCGTAATTGATTGATTGATTGATTGATTTGTTGAATAAAATGTTTAAAAGCATTTTCAAAGTGCAATAATAAATTGTTAAAAAACCAAATCAATCCAAAGTATATATATATATATATATATATATATATAAACTTAAGGTTTTTACATTTACAAGAGATTTAGAAGACGACCATAATCATAACTTCAAATAGATTAACTTTCTTTTCTTTTTTCTTTTTTTTTTGTTTATTGGATAACTTTTCTATTTTATATGGAAGAAATTGTAAATTTTCGTATAAAATAAACCAGGACCAGAATTGTTTGAATTAAAAAAAAAAATCAAATTTATATGAGCTAAAATCGGCATATACAAATCACCGTGTTAAGAGAATACATTTTTTTTTTATCAAATTTATATAAGACTGCACAAGTACAGCAGA
Source organism: Glossina brevipalpis (assembly GCA_000671755.1). Taxonomy (NCBI): domain Eukaryota; kingdom Metazoa; phylum Arthropoda; class Insecta; order Diptera; family Glossinidae; genus Glossina; species Glossina brevipalpis. The sequence continues at coordinate 338,828 of KK351132.1, read as the reverse complement.
ATATATAAACGTGAGTGTCTCTTATTTTATAGTTATATTGATAACATTTATAACAACAAACGTAGCTTTTAAACGCTACAAAACCAGAGAATTTCCAACTTTCAAATCTTTGCTAATTTTAATGAAAAGAATATTCATTACTGAAGCTTGCTTGCTCACTTGACGATGTTAAAGAGAAAAGATTGTAGAAAAGTTTGCTGTTTTTGGCAGTAACGTACCCGAAGAATGCGTCATGGAAATATTTTTACCAAAAAAACACTTTCCAACTTTACATATATTCTCGCTAATATTGAACTCATTTAGTTAATTCGCAGCCTTAACTTGATCGTGTCTGGGCAATATAAGCTAATTAATGAGGAGAATGAGAGTATATTAAATTTGTCTTTCTATTTCCAGCACCCAGGAATAGGTGTGCTTCGCAGACTCTATTTGGGTTCTAAGTAGATTCGGGCCTGTCTTTGAGTGGGAGGGACGTCTAACCATCTAACTGATTGTACTACTCATAAAAGTTCTAAGTTGAAAATCGATTTTAAAAACTACCGTATTCTACCAAGAACTTCGCCTAGAGTAAGATTCGCCTACAGTAAGGCTGTAACTTATGATCTACAGCATATATTGCATTATAAAAAACTGTATGCAAATAGTTCGAAAGATTTGACTTTAAAATAACTCCAATAGAAAACCATAAAAGCACTGCCGTTTAAAGATACCAGTGGCTGGAGGGAGTATCGTCGCTGCCACTCGTGAGCATATTCAATGACATTACTTAGGAATGAATAAAAAAGCAAAGTATTTGTTAAAAGCTGTTCGCATTAAAATAGTTTGTTATTGATTATTTCTTCGCTTTTAACATTTCGTATATTCTCGTTAGTTTTTGATCAATTCATATATAAAATTTTTAAACATATGGACTTCGAGATCGCTAACAACTAGTTTAACCTGATCATAACAGTATAATAGGCACCACCAAATGAAATGATAAAATTGAATTGAATGTTCTTCAAGGATGAGTACAATAATTTTCAGTATAGATAGAGATGTTGGACAGAAATTCTTTTATAATAATTCTTCTTCCTTTCGTTATAATTGAAATGGATTTACCTCTAAGGCTCATTTGTTAATAAATATTTTCGTTTGTTTTATATTTAGATACAAATTTTTTATGTTTTTTTTTTTTTNTGAAATGGATTTACCTCTAAGGCTCATTTGTTAATAAATATTTTCGTTTGTTTTATATTTAGATACAAATTTTTTATGTGTTTTTTTTTTTGCTTGATCTTAACTGTGTGTGTATGTATGTATGCTTAAATATTTGTTCATTATGTGTATTAAATATATTCCTCTATTATATATTATGTTTTGTTTTGTTTTGGAGTAACATTTTATTTCTGGTGTAGTTTTTTTTCTTTTACTCAATAAATAATTGTAAGATGACAAGATTTAGCATTAATGTTATTGTGTTAAGAGTACAAATATTTGTAAGAGTTAAGAAAAGAGGACAAAAGGGATTTCTTTTAACAATTTCCAAAATTCAATTAGTTTATTTAATTAGTCTTGTTTTTTTTTTTTTTTTTAGTAATTTTTTTGTATATAAATGTATAGAAATATTATTTATAGTAATCAATTTTGATTTGTTTTTTATATTTTATTGTGTGTTTTCGAATAATACATTAAATATTACTTGTATTCTCTTCTGCCTCTTCTTCATTGTAATAGAATACACAAAATGTATTTAAAAACAAAAAAAAAAAAAAAAACGATTCAACTTCAATATAAAGCACAAAATCAACTAAACGAATATATAATAAATAATATAAAAACAAATATAGGAGAACTTAAGAAAAATATTCAACACCTTGAAAATATTATTTAAACAATAGACCTTTTTCGTTATTAGACAAACAAGCAAAAAAAAAAAACGAAAAACAATATAAAGCAATAAATAGATAAAGACTTCTCATCTTACAGTTAAAATTATACGTTTTAATCGTTTTTATCATTAAAGTTTACATATGCTTTACTTAAGTAGGGATAAGCAAAAGTATATTATTTCTAAATTCGACTAAATACAAATATTTTGTTTTTTTCGCTTTCTTTAACTCAACTACTTAAACCGCTTACATAGATTTTTGCGGATTCATTTTAATTATTCAAAGACCATTGCGCGAATTGTTCTTGCCATTGACTCTCGCTACTACTGGTCATGTTGGCCTAAAATGAGAATTGATAGAAAAGATTTTATCTTTAGTATATCGTGTATTTGATTCAAAGACTTTTAGAGGCTTGTTTTGTTTTTTTTTTTTTTTTTTTTTTTTTATAATTAGTTTCTAAATGTGTATATAAAACTATAAGGAAGATCCTTTACCTTTTCACTCCATTCGCTACTAAATGACTGTGTATCCTCATAATCTGGAATATTTATTGAAAAAGCATTTTTGAAACAGCATTTCTTTTCGTTTTTTTTTTCTTTTATTTTGTTTTAAGTTTTCTCATCAATTTTAATTTTCAATGATTTATTTTTATTTTATATTGAAAAGCTGTACAATTTTCTAAATTAAGATAAAACAATTACTTGAAAGAATTTTGATTTTTTTTTTTTTTTTTTTTTTTTTTTTTTTTTAAAATAAAATAAACCTATTTAGCAACGACAATAATAATAATAATCATAATAATCATAAGAATAATAAACGAAAATACGTATCTACATAAAAGAATGAATTTTTTCCAATAATAGCCTTCAACTAATAAGGCAACTAGAGCGAATTAAAATCAATTTTTGTAAATCGATTCCAAAAACAAATAAATAAATAAAAACGATCTGGCATTTTGTATGAATATGAGTCTTGGCATTTCACAATCTTGCTATAAAACACATTCTAAGTTATTAACGAAGAGATTTTTCTAACTTTAAGTTACTCTTTCTTTTTTTTTTTTTTTGAGTTATAGAAGAGAGATGGATGAAAGCCTGTGAGTAATAAGGCTTATATATCCAATAAGTTACTCTTTCATAACCAAGTAATAGTGCGTACGGTAAATTCCGTATTTATTTGTACCCTTAACATAAGGGTTATATTAGCATGAATGCCTCATTAGAGAAACAACAAGTTACAATTATACTTGAACAATTTCAATTTATATATCTGTCTGTCCTTATTTGTCCTTGAAATCACGATTAAAACTTAAAAAGAAACAACAAATTTTATCCTAATCTTTTTGAATAATCTTACATTAAGTTCTCGAAAATGATTAAAATTGGACTGAAGGGTTCCATCACTATTGACACAAATCTGTATATAAATAAGCCGGAATATATAGATATTCGATGTTTAGATGTTTGAAATTTTTTTATTTATCGAGTAAGATAGATGTTCGATATTATCTTGCAATCAAATATTTCAAGCAACCTGCTGTTAGTTGGAACTAAAAAACTTGGCTAAACTGGCGTATAAATTCTTCTCACTGTTCGAATATGAAAAAGGCAACAGAGTTTTTTGTGTTTTAATGCACAATTAAACTTTTTGCTTACTTCCAAGTATGCACTGTCGACAAGCCAGACAGGTTGCCAGACAAAAATTACAATTTCTTATATTAATTTCAAATAGTGACAAATTCGACAAAACAACTGCACTATTATCATCTGAAATTAAACGCAGGCTTAGATGGTAACATGAAAAATTACTCTCTTCTTAGATAACTCTCTCACGCTCTACCTGTGGGAACATCATAATTCCATTACGATCAATATTTGGTATCCTCAAAAGTCAAATGATTCAGGTCAATATACGTAAATGGCAATATATTTACATCCTACACCGTTAACGATTTCAGGTATATTAAATTCGTTCGAATGTATATAACTTGCAGAACTACATAACATAAATCCATTTTTTTTACCGATCGACTCGAATTCATTCTTTGCCTGAATTGAAGTTTGTCTATTTTGCGTTTCGGATCAATGATGAATCATCCTGAAAATGGATTGGTACGATCACTCTCCCATATAACTTCTTAATTTGAAGATGTCGATATTTGAAAATAATGTGCGATTATGAAATTTCATAACAAAAATCTATATATATAAGAGAAATTTGAATTTTTTGTTATATAATATATAAGAATTCACCTGATAAATATAATTTTACATGAAAAGAAATAATAATTTTTAGCAATATATGACGAGGGAAGGTGAAGAACAATATGAACTTCGATTTCCTATTTCTTTTTTCCATTTTTCATTTCGCATCCGCCGTAAAAAGTAGAAAACCTATTGGCAAAAAATAAATGTGGAACTATTATAGATATAATTTTACGAGCTTATTAAATATAATCACGTGTCAGCAAAAAATTTAGATTATTTTTGCAATTATCTTCAGAGACCTGAGCGAGGGAGAGAGAGAGCGAGAGAAATTGTATCGGGGTAAAGATCAAGTGTATACGAATTCCGAATGATATTTGTAAGGTTTGCAGAAAAGTAATACAAAAATAATATTGAATATGAAATAGTTGGTCAAACAAGTCGTTAACAAAATTAGTTAGTTAAGGCGGTACTGATTGTTGTTAATATATTTATTACTCGCATCATTCTAAACTAGCTAAACTAAAAAAAATAAATGCAAAACAAAGCGATAAGAAAAACTAGTAAAACGAAAAAAAAAAAATTTGTATAAAAAATGATATTGAAATAGAAAAAAATTTCAAATTGTACCTTTTCGAGAAACGATAACAAGTTTAACGATAACGATAATAAGAATCACATAACACACACAGAGATTAGATATGTTTTTTGCTTGTATGCATAACTTTATGTGTATGTATATTAAGTAAGTTGGAAGAAGATAAGACGTAAATATTGAAGTAAACATTTACAACATATGTACATAGACAGAGTGAGAGAGAGACAGAGAGAGAGAGAGAGTTGGTATGGTTGCGTGTATGTATGGTAAACATTGATAGAGATTTCATAAACTCAAACTATATTTCAGTATATGGGCGTGCATTATCAATTGCAGTTCATCGATTGTCTCACCGATTTCATGCAACAAAGGAAATCCGGCATCGGGATCATCTATCAACACTTCCGGATAATGTTTATAGCACATAACACGATTAATATGAGCCTGTTCTTTGGCTATATCTACATCAGTATCTAATTCAATGTCTGTATCATTTTCAATGCGATAACGTAATTCCGCATCATTATCGGCATTATCCTCTAGAGATGTTAAATCGGATTCATAATGTAATCGTAGTGTTGATATGCCACTATCGTAAGCACCAGGAAAATCATAAATACCGCTACCGCTACCGCTACCACCGCTACCACCACCACCACCACCACCACCACCACCACCACCACCACCTCCACATCCACTATCCACCAAATCTGTATTAAAGTAATCATATTCTTCATCTTCAGATTCGCCGCCCTCAACATGACGTAAGCCTGCCAAGCGTTTTTTTTAGTTTTTGTTGAGCAAAGTAGAAAAAAAAAATTCAGCAAATATTTCTTGTATGTTTGTAGAGATACAAAATAATTTTTTGTTTCACATATATACATATACATACATACATACATATATATACATACATATATATATACATATATACATACATATATATATACATACATACATACATATATATATATATACATAACTGTATATACATAATTGTTCTAGTGTTGTCAGAGTATGCACAGCCACATGTAGAATGAGTGGAGTTTGGAATATTATTATTTTCATTCCATTATGTAATGTATATAATACACTTAGTATCCTAACAATTGCATTTGCATTGTTTACGCTTTCGACGTCTATTGGGAAAATATTCTATAAAATTAAATGAAATTAGAAAATATTAAAATTATAATTAATAGAAGAAATGAAAGAGAGAACGTAAGAGGAAAAATGAAATTGAATTTTGATGTTTCTAGAGAATACCTGGGGTAAGTATCTCTCATTCGAAATGAATTTTATTTTTATAGATTTTTGAAAATTTTGCTTTTAAACAAAACTTACCTAAAGGTAAAATGAAACGCGCCTGTGTAACTTTAAGTGATTGCACTGTAAAAATATATATTTACACACACACAAACACACAAACGAGTACACATTTATGTTTATAAAAACTATATATTCATTAGATATATAACATACATATACATATAAATATTTTATTTGGGTTAAGATACTTGTGGCAAAAAGGATATGGGAAGAGAAAGAGAAAGAGCAAGAGAAACAATTGAAACTATTTTGTAATAGTTTTTTCTCTTTTCAACTATTGTTCAAGCATTTCAATAAATTTTTGCATAATAATTTGTTGTTTGTTGTTTTTTATCATAGCGATAAGCAGCGGAGAATAAAGAGGTTTTTTTTTTTTTTTTTTTGCTCGAAAACATAACAGAGCGCAACAACGACGGTATTTATGTTTAATGAATGATTACCTGTGTTTAAGTCATTTAGCAGAGTAGACATAGCGGTGGTCACTGAATCTGCTGCTTCATTTAATTCTGCACTTGTATTATTAAGCAGGTAAGCAGTTGGATGATTTATTGTTGTTGTTTCTTAACACAAAATTAAATTGATTTTTTGATTAAATTATAAAACAACGCAAAATCGAATCTCTTGAAATCATAATCAAAAACTAATTCATACAATTTCTAGAAAACCAACTCATAACCTAATAATCCTTGGATCGATAGAAAAGACTCTATATATTTTCGTTTATGCGGATAAGTTGTTTTTTTTATTTTCATTCAGGAGATAGTACTCACTTGCGTTTCCATTAGCATTGAACGGAGCACGTAATTCATTGGCCATTTGCTGGGTCAGTTGGTCCATTTGACTCTGACTGTAAGCGTTCGGATTTAGAGCTGTTTGTTGTTGTTGTTGCTGCTGCATACGCAGAGCGTTACCGGGCCCGATTATGTTGTGACCAGGCTGTTGTACGTGCAGTGAACTCATCGGTGAAGTGCCAAGCGTATTAATTCCGCCTCCAGCACCGCAGCTTGTCGCAGCACCAGTGCCGCCTGGCATGGGAGGTGATTTACCAGAGCGGGGACTAGAATTGGGTGTAGATCTAGGTGAAGCTGTCTGTTGATTCTTCAGCATACGCATTAAGCCTTCCAGTTGTTCCATTAGTTGGCGCCGTGAATCTTGCAAAGCTCCCAAATGACCTTCAAGTTCACCCTTACGTTGCCGCAAAGCTCGTAGCTCATTAATCAGTGCTGGATTTTCAGGAGCCATTTGCTCTGCCTCCTGTTGGCGCCTTAATCGAGCTATTTCCCGCATAATTTCTTTATTTTTAGCTTCCAATTGAGCGATCAATTCGCGTTGAGCTCGCGAATTATCGGAAGTAATGGGATTGCCTGCATCGGCAGCATTAGTTGGACCACTAGGCTGTAAAAGCAAAAAATTATCATGTAAATGAAGGGAAGAATGGTATTAAAGAAAGAGAAAATACTAAAAAAAAAAAAAATTAAAAATTTCGTTTAAAGCCAGTAGTGTAAGAGTTACTAATTTTTTATTAATTTTAGCTATGACAACCAATATGATGAACGAATTCTAGGTTGCCTGCAGTAATGCTTTTTTTGTATTAAGAAGCTTTTACAGAAGTATTCTGATCATGTTTGGACTTGGTTTATAATCAATGAGTAACAATGAGGAACAAATGACGAGTGGAAGAAACGAAATGACGAATATGCCTGGAGAGTTTCTTATGAGAATTAAAGGCCCTACATGTACAGAAAGTTATTATTTGGATGGTATAATAATAAGAACTGATATAGCAATTGCAAAAAAATTCCAAGAGAGAAGTGTTTCTAAATCTAAGAACTTTTTTGTTACTTCATAGAATTAGTGTATAAATTACTTACTGAACGGTTCTCTTGAGCAAGACGAGCTGCGTAGCGGGCTATTAAACGATGTTCTTCATCGTTGGCTGAAGCAGCAGCCAGACGTGAAGCTGCAGCACCGGTGGTACTATCCACACTGCGACCGGTAGCACGTGAATCTATAGTACTGGAGCGATCGAAGAGCCCGCCACTGCCCCCGCTACCGGGTAAAACACCTCCCAAACCATGGAGTAATGACGGATCGCTGAAACCGTTGTGCGAAGGCAGCGGTGATGGTGGCACAATATGCGATAAATTTAACGTCTTTTCAGGCTGTTCAGGAAATCGTGGCAACACTTGAGTCGTCTTTTCGGGCACACATCGAAAACTTTTGCGCAACGAATGACCAATCTGCTTGCTCGGCGATTTATAGCTCGAGTACTCCTTGACCTCGTGATCGTTTTGATGATTCAGTGACGTCTTGCCATGCCAAAAGCACTCCTGACACAATTGGTAGGCGTGACATCGCTGACAACGATAACGAAAGCCTGTGAAGTTTTCCTTATGACAAACAGAGCAGATTGTCGGATGCACTATAGTTTCAACCGTGGCCAAACGGTGCAACAAAGGTAACCACACAAGGCAGGATGGTCCCGGTTCAGACATAAGTGTTGCCATGAAGTCATTCACAGTGACTTTATTTTCGGCTGGAAAAATCTCATCCTCGAGCCCTTCCTTATAATGGAATGTAGGCGATTCATAAACAGCTGCCGGTAAAGCTAATACTTCTCGTAAAAATTCTCCCAATTTCCATGTCACCAATTGACCAGCACCGTCTGATATTTGAGAAAATATATCTAAATAAAAAAAAAAACGAAAGAATGAACACATGTGACACACTTGTTTGTTTGTATATGTGCATATATCTATAGATAAATATTATGAAACTTACATCTTAATTTATCTACCAATTTACCAGAACACATAGTAGCTAAGGCTACTTTAATGGAAAATACTCGTATTTTCCCAGAATTATCACTAAAAAAAAGTAAATTAAATTAAATCTTAAGAATGTTAAGGACATTAGGTTTAAAGCATAATATATATGCATTTAATATGCACTTACCTGGTGTAAGCTGCCAGGAGCCAATTAAGTAATAAACCAGCTTTAGAATCAACAGGAACTTGTTGTGATGTTGGCAGTCGTTTGTTAAGATTGTGATATAATGATGAAACTAAAGTTTCTAAACGTGCTACGCTAACATCACTTTGTGGCTCAAGAGTGTTTAAACCATTCTCTCGAAATGCTTCAATTACATTCCATATGTCGACTAAATGCAGATTTGTAGACTTTTGTATGTAACGTAATTTGGAGGCGGTACGATATGAAGCGAAACGTATCGAATCAAAAGTTTGTAAGCGTAAATCTTGCAAAATAGCAACCCGAGGCTCTAATTCCATCATAATGACTAGCTATTGGTAGCTTTTGTTAACACTTGAACTCGAACTGTAAACAGTAAAAAAAAAAAAAGCAAAATTGAAATAAATGTTTCTCATAAAGATGAGATGAGATGAGATGAGATGTTTCTCACATATTTGAAGATAATATTAAACAAAGTTTTTATATACGAACGAACACGAAGCTCAACCAAAACAGTACTATATGTTATTGTCATCATCATCATCATCATCATCATCATCATCATCATCATCATCATCATCATCATCATCATCATCATCATCATCATCATCATTTCATCACCAAATAGGTAATTGGGTCGACTTTATAATATCCTGCTGTTTAGTTTAATTTCGATGATGATGATGATAATGACGACGAAGATGTGTCGTGAACACGATTACATTGGTCTATTGGTCGAACGCTATAGATAATTCTAATTTTTATCATCTCCTTACTTTACTTGAATCTCTCTTCCGTAATATATATATATATATATATATATATATACATAAGTAAGTGCTTGTCCTGATTTTTTTTTTCTGCATAGTAATCATTTATGAATTATATACAACTGCAACGACAGCAGAAGCTTGTGGCTGTCGTCTGCCTTCCAATAATATCCTTCTTATCTCACGGTGCTTACATTTACATCATATTTGCCAATATGACTCATTGACTGGCGCCTTAAAAAATGTGATATGCTAGAGAAATCGAACAACAACAACACCAGCAACAATAACAACACAAAAGATATTTTCTTTTTTTTTTTTCTTGAAGGGAGAAGAATAGTGAAGCGAGAAAGAAAACATAGTAATAAAAATTCCACATTTAATGGAAAACAGCAAGCACTACTTTACAAAGTTGTAAACCAATATGAAAAAAAAAGAAAAAAATATCACGAGAAAAGATAAAACAGCTTTAATTGCATAACCATAAGAATAAGTTCGTTGAATACATTACAAATTTCTTCCTCAATAATCTCAATTGCTTTCAATATGTAGTGAGACTATTTGAAAAAATTTTCCCGAAGTCAGGTGAGGTTCTTCAGCCGTGCATATATAGTTGATGCTATTAGAGTTCAAGACCTTGTTGGTGCTTGAATCTGTCTAATCATTTTTGATGTTTTGTCTCATCAAAACTTGGAGACAAAGGAACCAATAACTTGACTTGCTAATCTTCGAACATAAGCGATATTACTGGCCAATTGGCAAATATTTATACCAAAAACTTACAAACATATATATGTAATGGACAAATGAATACTAAATTAATGCTATTAGAAGAAAGACTCTGCGAAAAATGATTTTTGTATCTTTTTTCCACTGATGTACGCATATTTTGATGAGCAACAAAAATTGCAGAATTGATTGCTTTTAGGGTCAACGTGCCTTTAATTTAACAAGGGAAAGTATTAAGAAATAATAATTTGATTTGATAAGTAGTGACATATTATGCTCACTATGCTAATGCTAACTATATATTAGTTTGGGGAAAAGGTAATCCATCCAATCTTATATGAACTTCAGGACTTTATTTAACATTTCGAATTGGAAAATAATGGATTACCTTTTCCCCAAACTAATATATTAGGCTAAACACAGACCGTATTCAAGTGAAGATTTCTCTGTATTGATCTAAATTTGTCAACTATGTACCTCGTTCTTTAGGGCCAAGCATCGTAAGTGAATAGTTTACGCAAAAGCATAAATCTATTTACGCATAAGATGGCGTTGACTGCAACAATAATCTAACACAGGTACGAGTTCACTTATAGAGTACTTAACGTTAAAGGGTATGAAGTAATATTTAAGTATAAATAGCAAAGTCACAAACCAAAAAAACCGTTAACAGAGGCCTGTTAAGCGATTAACAGAATCCTCTTAACCAAAGTCTTGGAAGGATTTTCTATCAAATATAGTTAAAAAGGCACTATTTTGCAACTTTTTTGAATGAATATGATAAAAAAAAAAACATCAATTTTTGTTAATTGAGTAAAATTTGATATAAAAAAGTTTTTCTGCTATGTCATATATGAGATTCAAAAAGCCGAAGTTTAATTATCCATTCTGGCCAAACCAAGTACAGCGAAAAAACGAAATTTGTTTTGCGTGATTCCTTGATGAATACCCTTTGCAACGGTGTATAGTACATATCAAGTTGCTTTCGGAAAAAATTTTTTTTTGGACTTTGAAAATTTCTTTACTTAGCATAATATACATTTTTACTCACAACAGTATGAGTAATGTTTGCAACGTGCCTGTTATATTTAAATAAGAATATGATGGTTCTGCATTTAAATATAAATATGACTCCGAAAGCAACTTGATATAGACATAGAGTATTGGTAATAGTAAAACTTGAACAGGAAGAATAATGAGTACAGTTTTGCGCAAAGATTCTTCATATAATTATGAATTGAAATTCAAATCGACAGTTAATAAATTGGAATTTAACACGTCTATTCTAGTTCTAGTGATGAATAGTATCCCAAAACCATTCTTTTCAATGATCCGATACTCTTTATTCATTTAGTGAGATCAGTAAGTCGGATCTTACGTGAAATGGAAAATGATCTGTTTACTCTGCATAGTGTATCAATAGCATTATTGAGCTACATTTTTTTTTTTTTTTGCAACGAACGGGACCAAATTATAACAAGTTATTACTAGAACTGGCCAGCTATTCTTATGATATATTTAAAGTGTCGGGTTGTACACCAAGTGTGAAAATTTTAATTCGAATAGACCATTAGCTTCTTATGAGAGAGAGGTAACGCTTCCCGATGGGCACTGAAGATTTCCAAACGAGTGATAAAGAATCCAAAAGACAAATGAGGAGCGTTTCGACGACAGCCAGTAGAAACAGCCATGGCATATAATACAATTTAGTACTAACAAGCAAAGTGGAAAATTGACTGCGAAGTAGAACGCGTAGAGACTCAATGCGGCAACAAAGTTACCGAGAAGCTTGACTTGAAACTTTAAGATAATACTTTTGACTTGTTCTGCTATAAGATGAAAAAGTGTGAAAATGAAGTGATTTGCTTCAGATTT
>KK351132.1:281325-323210 GCA_000671755.1 Glossina brevipalpis | reverse complement strand
CTTAGGTTAGAGTTCTGGAAAGTGTTCCTTTTGTCATTTCACTGAAAATACTTGAAAATATTTATCAGAGACTAGAATATGTAGCATATGTACTACACACATTAATCGTTGGCAATGAAGCAGCAATGAAATAGTAAAATAACAGAAAAAGTATTAAGAACAAGAATATGGTCTTAATTGTGATTTGTTAAAAGAAGTTTAATTAAAAATAAAAGTTTGTAACATAATCTCGCAATATCTGCGGTGTTGGTATATTTTTTTTTTTTTTTTTTTTTTTTTCAAAGTAATCTTTTTTTATGTTTAAATGTATGTCCAATAACCACCATTCGAAGATTATTATTATTATTTTATTACCTTTCCTTCTATTCCAAAAAAGTTTGCCAGAAAAACTCTTTTTTTTTTTTAGGATGTTGCAGTGACCTTGCCCTTTAACAACGATAAATGACAACAACATTTTTTAGCCATTGAATAATAAATGATTTATTTCACAAGTCAATCCTTATTATAATGTAGATTCTAAAAAAAGAAATTTTTTAATTTATTTATAATTATTTACGCATGTAACTCAGCTAAAAGAAAATAACAGTCGAACTAATGGGTTGGCAATTACGTAATTACCGATTTCCCTTGTAGATGTTTCTCATTCTCATTTTTATAATATCCGTAAATGTTATGGTCTTCTTCTTCTTATATATGTCAGCTGTCATGCTTATCTAGATTTAAAGGAAAGAACGAAGTGCAATCCGCCAAAAAGTTACGTGAAGTGTATGGTGACGAAGCACTTGAAGAAAAGCAAGTCCGAAATTGGTTTAAAAAATTCGTTTCTGAACATTTTTCTCTTAAAGATGACCAACGTTCAGGTCGACCAGTTGAGCTTAATGAGGATGAAATCAAAACCATCATGGAAGCGGATCGTCATGTAACTATACAGGAGATTGCAGAGAAGTTAAATGTTTCACATACAGCCATTGAGAAGCATTTAAAACGTGTCGGTATCGTTAATGAGCTGGATATTTGGATTCGGCACGATTTGAAAGAAATTCATCTGACAAAGCGCATAATCGCTTGCGAATTATTGCTTAAACGCAATGAATTCGATCCGTTTTTAAAACGAATTATCACTGGAAACGAAAAGTGGATTGTGTACAGCAATATCTGTCGAAAACGATCGTGGTGTATGCCTAATGAGTTATTGCAAACCACTTCAAAGGCATACATCCAACAAGAGAAGATTTTGTTCTCAATTTGGTGGGATTGGAAAGGTCTGATGTATTTTGACTTGCTTCCAAGGAACCAAACCATTAATTCGGAAGTCTACTATCGGCAATTGGACAAAATAAATGCAGCGGTCAAGGAAAAGCGATCAGAATTGGTCAATCGTAAAGTTGTCATTTTCCACCAGGACAATGCAAGGCCACACACTTCTTTGTCCACTCGGCGAAAATTGATGGATCTTGGTTGGGAATTCATGGTACACCCACCATATAGTTTTGATCTTATGTCATCGGATTAGCACTTATTTCGATCCCTGGCCAACTCCTTTTGTGGTAACACTTTCAAGGAAGCTGTAAAATCTCACTCAGGTTTTGGCCGAAAAGAACCAAAGTTCCTACGAGCATGGAATTTTCAAGTTGTCAGAGAGATAACAAAAGATCATCGAACAAAACGGAAAACGCATTATAGATTAAACTTCATTCCGCGAAGAAAACTTTGGTGTTCCTAAAAGGGCAGGTTTATTTTGAACAAGACGAAAATAGAAGGGACAATTTTACGTTTTCTTCTCGACACTCAGGATCTCTTTTCTGCCACGAGCTATCAGACATAGAATAATATGAACTTTTTGGGAGCTGGGTCGCAAATAATATTGTGAACAAAAGTGAAGTGAAGAAGAATTAGGTTAAACTTCGCAAAAACTACTTTTTGTCGGTCATGAAACGCATTATTATGGGAGGTGTGGCTTGGATCTACGCATACGAAACAATCGATCAATAGAGAGAATATCGTGAAAAAGATAAGTAAAGACGGAAAGAATCGCGCCAAAGTCGCTCAAAAATTAAAGCGAACACTCTTCTTCGGTGTTGTGCACTATGAATTCTCTCCTTCCTGTTAGCAAAGAATACGACTCGAGTATTATGCGCCGTTTGCGTGAGATTTGTAATAATAAATAGATTTAAAAAGGAAAAAAATTAGACTGGTCTTACTTTTTGAACTCTGTAGTATTGATCGCTGATTTGGCGTCATTACCTTAGTTGAGCTCTGTTGCGTATTTCCGTAACCATTCAATTGTCAAATCAATGTATATCACGAACAGAGACATAAATAAACCTTTAAAGAGGTACTTTTATAGAGAAACTAATACCACCGAAGAATTCAAAGCATAGCGCGAACGTTCCTTTTCTTACTGCTTTCATTTCGTCAAAATATAAAATTACTTCCATCGCGAACAAACATACATTTAGTGAAATCATATTAGTTTTTACAAAACGACTGCTGATAAATCTGAACATTTCTATTTGTTATTATTATATTTTTATTTATTCTGCTTTTTGTCTTGTCTTTCTTAAGGCCACAAACGACAATTATTTGATAAAATTTCTACTTTTTTTGCACAATTCATTGAAATACGAAGCTCTACAACTGGAAATATAATTATTGTACAAATGAAGATTAATGATTGTAATTGGATTTTGAAGCTCTATTAAGAACCAAATAGTTTTTATTTAACAAAACTAATAAAAATCTATGCAATTTATTTCGAAATAGTAGTTTATTATAAAATTCTATGCCCGAAGTCGCGTAAAGCAATAGAACAACGAGCCCTATTTAACAACTGTCTGCTAATAGCATTTGTGAAGACGGGAATTTCCTTAATATTTCCTTACATTGAAATCATTAATTCCTTATCCCTCTAGTCTGGTGCGTCGGTTCACTCGCCGGATCCAGGTGGTGTTCTATTTTCTAATATTTTATGTGAAATCTTGTCCGAAATGAAATACCATTTGTTTTATCTAGTCCGAACTCAAAACATTTTTATTTACATTTAATTGCTATAATACAAATCTAAATCTTAAATCTAAATCCGTCTTTCCGTCTAAGTCTAATAAAACAACTATACAAGGACATTGCCTGGTTCCTTAGAGCCCTCGGACTTTCGGATGTTTGCGAACAAAAGAAATTTACCTGGAACTGTTCTCGTCGCCGGTCAGTAACCAAAAGGGAAAAGGATCTTTTTACCATCCCCCATTTTGGTTTTTCTCTTCAGTTAGCGTTGCCAACTTCTTTCACTCTTTAGCAGAGTTCCCACCTTCGACATTAATTATTTAATACTGTGAATTACTGCTGATGGCAGTAAGCGCACAATTCTCATCTCATACAAAGCAAGAAATCTAGGGAGGGAAACACACATTAAATAATATAATTGACTTATTTCGTTTTAATTACTTCATGTATGAACAACTTTCTCATAGAATTTTTAAGTAACGGTCGAACTTACATATTTCACGGTCATGGCAAATGAAAGCTATGTATATATACCGGTTTAACATGAAATGACTTAATTCCTTGATTCAAGAGAAAAAAATCGCTCCAAAAAGTCGAATAACTTTAGACGAAGATAATTCCTTTCATAAATTTGATAAGAGACTGCATATTACGCATATTCACTAGTCTAGATATAGCCACGCAGAGCCGTTTCTTGCTTTTATCGCCATATAAAGTATACGATTATTTAATTTTTTGGATTAATTTCAAAACTGAATACAAAAGATGGAGCCTGAATTCTGACAAACGAAATATTTCCAACTTCAAAACTCTTTTTTTGTTAACTCTAGACTGTCGCCATTAACAAAATTATTGCACTTCATTTAAAATTACATTTTTAATCGAAAATCGAATTGAAATATTCCAAAATAATTTCATATGGTCTTCGATTTCTATCGGCTACTACACAACAAATAAAATATCAAAATCTGTCTATCGGTTAATTTTATACCCATCAACGCGAAGTTGGTGGTACATTTAGTTTTTCGAAACGTTTGCTTCAGAGGCTCTTTAAAAAAATAGACTCCTAATCATTACAAATCCGTAATCGAATTAACTTTGTTTCTCTGTCCAACCCTTTGCCTGCCTGTTTACAGTAAATATTCTTCCGATAACAAAAATATTAAGATATCGAGTTTAAATTCAGAAAACAAAAACAAAAGAGGAAGTTCTTGCATGCGTGTTAGTATTAAAAATTGGCCAACTCAGTGAAAGAGCACATCTACAGTGCAATATAAATTGATAACATCTCTGTTTTCAAAACAAAAATTCACGTGTTGACGATCTAAAGGTGATCGTACCACCAATCTAATATTATACAACATCGAATTTCTTTTTTTTTTATTTATTTTTTAAACTTTGTTTTAAGATAAAAGCGAGAGATATAAATAGTTCGACCACAACCGTGAATAAGTTTTTTACCTGTTTTATTTTCAAGTATATATGTATGTACAAGCATTTATTTACAAAGCACTTGTTTCACAAATGTATACAACGATTATTAACTGATTTAAATAAATTCCGATGGAATAAAAAAAATTATTTGTAATCACCCAAGTATTTTGTAAAATTGTTCAAGAATCTATACGGGTATGAGATTTCATATAAAAGTTAAATTAAATGTAGAACGAAACTTTAGTGCTCTGCATTTTGATTTTCGAATAACTACTTCTGTATAACAAAAACAACTTAAAAGACTAGGGAAGTTATGGTTCAACAATCGTAATAAAAGTTTTGAAACGCATTAACTGCCCAAAGTTAAACTCAATCAAATAAAGAGAAAAATGTTCACCATGTAAACACAATATCAAGGCATCATAAATAACTAAGTTATGAGGGTGTTTTGAAACGTATATTAATCCTTGATAATTCTGAATATTTTCATTAAATTAAGCATAAAGACAAACGTTTAAAAAACCACCAGAATCAAGTTCAAAATCTTAGTTTTCAAACTCGTTGATAAGAAGAGGTAACAGTTCCATAGGATTTGAAAAGACTCACATATACTTGCAACATCGAGTGAATGTATAAAGTTTTTATTAAATTAAGCATATATCACAAAACCGGACAGAACTACTTTTATGCCTGGAAACTTTAAATAGATTTGATAAATATCTAAACAAATTTCAGACCACAATCGGTTATAAATTGTAAGTATAATTGTGAATAATATTTTAAATGCTTTGGTTTACTTGCTTGAAATGTGTTTGTGTAGGAATTGGATCCATTTTCATAATATATGTACTGAACTTTAATCTTCTTTCTCAGTTTTTGATACCTTAACATTTCTTCTAATCACACAACGGACAAACGAGTCTGGCATAATTAGTTTAGAATTTTATTTTCTTCGAAAATATTATTCATGTCGCTTATGCAACGATTCACATTGCATAAGTTTTACTTCGTATAGCTCAGAATATTTATAAAAACAAGTTTCTACACATACATCGGCATAAACAAGTAAATCATTTTATCTTATCTTAAAGTGCTTTTTTTATCAAAACATTTTTACCAAAAGTGATTTTCTCTGAGTATCGCTCTACATAAAGAAAAAAAGAAACCATTCAACTACTGTGGCAAAAAGTAAACAAATTAAAATCTTAATATTGAATCTAAAAATAAAAAGTACAATTTTGCAAGTAATCGTCTAGAAAAGCGACAGATGAACAAAAAGAAAAAAAAATTGAAAAACAAAAAAAAACTTTTAAAATCAATGAAAAATTCAACTTTTGAATGAAACTTGAAATCGTAAAATCTATTGTAACGAGTAAGAGAGAGCCATGTGTTCATTTAAAATTGTCTGCTCTTAGACCTTAGAAGCAATACCTCAATTCGAAAATTGATTGATTTCATATTTTTTTATGTGAATACTCTCATGCATGAAATGGTCCTACCTAGTGTAGCTGGAAATGACAGTTTTCACATTATCAGGTAAACGAATGTCTAATAAAGTAGGGTGCATTAATAAATCAACAAACATTTAGTTCATCTCTAAAGGCATCATATCTTCGTTAAAATCTCAAATATGCCTACCAAGGTTTGCGTTAAATGCTTCCTTTACTTAGGTAAAAATAGCGCAAAGTCGGTCTTATTCCTTTAAAAACTAATCAGCTGTCATTGAGCAATTTTTACTCAAATGTCCTTTTAATCCGAATTTACTGACACACGTTTCGTTAATTACTTTCTCCTGTTCCATTCTCAGATCTGGAGTTGTATAAGACGACTGTAATTTAACTAAATCGACCACACGCAGTCTCTCAAGTATAAATTTTGGACAGAATCAATCATTTGTGTAATGATGCTCTGTAAGCGAAGGCTTTTAATTATTTTTTACGTCTCGGACATTAAAAATTTCCTACTCTCCTTTTAAACAATATTCGATAAATGCATGGTTTTCAAATTTTCTGTTTAAACAAAAGCAATGAAACGTCTTCAACCTGCTATTTAACAGGTGGATTAAAAAGTTCTTAGGCTGACACATAGATGGCGCTATTAGTATTAAAACCATATGATTTTTAGTTAGCCCTAATCTTCAGAAGACACGTGTATAAATTTCACAGCTGTTGCGCAGCTGTTAGTATGCGAGTCATATCATTTTAAGTGAAGCAACTTTTTTGGCGCGAAATTTCTGTCCAGCGAGCATCCTCTTGAGGTCTGAGAATAGGAAAAAGTCGCTGGGAAGCAATTCGAAACCCCATTTCATGCAATTTTGCCATCATTTTCATTGATTTGTGACACGGTGCATTGTCTTGATGAAACAGCACTTCCTTCTTCTTCAAATGAGGCCGTTTTTCCGCTAAATTGTCTTTCAAACGCTCCAATGATAGTCGCTGTTTATGGTTTCTCCCTTTTTAAGATAGTCAATGAATATTATACCTTGCTTATCCCAAAATATTGATGCCATAACCATAATGCCAGCCGACTTTTGTGCCGTTCCATCACGTACAGTTCACTCGGCTGATTGTCGATTGGACTCCGGTGTGAAACGATGAAGCCATGTTTCATCCATTGGCACATATCGACACAAAAATTCGGGTTTACAACGACTGAACAGCTCCAAACACTACTTAGAATCATCAATTTCTTGCTGTTTTTGGTCGATTGTGACCTCGTTGCGGGAGCCACTTTGAACAGAGGTTTCGCATATCCAAATATTCATTCACGATATGTCCAAAACGTTCCTTTGATATCTTTAAGGTCTCAGCTATCTCAATCAACTTCAATTTACGGTTATCCGAAATTACTTTGTGGACTTTTTTGATGTTTCCGGTGGTGAAAAATAATACGTTTTTTTTGTGTCATGCAAGTCGTCGGTAGTCATTTGAAAAAATTTAAAGACAACATCATAAAAAATAAGTGTATCAGGTAAGAAAATTTTCCAAAAATTCCTTGAATTCCTCTCATATCTTTGCGTTACGTTTTATCCATTTCGGAAAAGATTTTCAAACGATTTTGGACTATATGAACATCCGTTGATCGATATCGTATTCATCTCAGTATATAAAATTTTAAGAAGTCATCTTATTTTTTAATGCAAAAATTAATACTGTTGGAATAAGATCTATTGTGAAAGCGATGTGAAAGTGAAAATTAATTAATAGTCAATTTAATCCGAGCAAACTAGGCTCCCTTTTTTGCCGTATGCTCAGTTTGGGAAGCCCGAATACACGCATATAGTTAAAAAACATTGAACGAAATTACGTGAATAAAGTTTTAAAAGATCTTGGTCATGATTCTATCGCATCTTCGATGCGTATTTTTAAGTGTTATAAATAAAAAGTATAGTCTCCTCTGGCTCTTCTCTCTAAGTAAGCTTACATATATATATATATATAAGCATATATCACGCGATATATGTTTGTAGAGAGAGTCTATATAAGAATTATTTGTATTCTTTAGAATATAAAATCAAAAAACAAAAAAAAAAGAATAAGAAATAACAAATACAAATGGGCGCCAGTATGTCTCTTGCCTGTTGTTTCATTGATTAAATTGTGTATTGTAACCTTAATATAGTCATACGATCAACGATGTGGGTTATAATGTCGTAGTCAGACCAAGTAAACTAAAAAAAAAAAAAAAAAAAAAAAAAAAAAAAAAAGAAAGAAACACACAATCAATGTCGTTCCTATAAATAATTTATGTAATTGAAATGTATACATCAATACATATTCATAAAAACAACAAGCGTATATAATATCTAAAAATATCAGTGATTCGTTTTTTGACCATAAAATAAAATACGAGTATTTTAAATTTGTTTATGTAAATTTTATCTTTATATGCGCTTGTTTGTATTTATTTGTATCTCTAACATATTTTATACCGATTTATTACATTATAGTGGCGTTTAATACAATTTATTAATATTGTTTATGTTATTTTATCGAAACAAGCTACAATTGTTTACAGCAACGCCTCTCACACGAATGTGTGTGTGTGTGTGTTTATGTTAAATAAATCAAATATCAAATATAGAAAAAAAAAACAAAAAAAAAACAAAAAACATATGTAAACATTTCTAAATGTATTATGTTGATACATGTTTGTATGCACAGGGGATAAAGATAATCAAGACTTAGTCAGAGAATAGATGAAACATAATTTCATCGTGCTTTCTTTATTCCCAAACTGCTTGCTTGGCCTAGTTGCAATATTTTCTCATAAAAATTATGAAATACTTTAGACATGAAATACAAGTCAAATAACTAAATATTTGCAAGACAAGAATCGATTTCATTATCATACACATCACAAGATCAGAAGATGATTAAAAATTGTTTTACAACTCTAGTGATATTGACAAATATGGGTAAAGTGTCTGTGGGAAAGTCTCTTTATTAAAAAAGGAAGCTTAACTTTAATATTTTCTCTGCAGAGAAAAAAGATTATGAAATATATAAAAAGATCTATATATTTCGATTCCCAGCACCTTGATATTGAAGACAAAAATATTGTTACTTAAATCGTGTATTTGATAAAATGAATTTCTTATAAAATATTTGGAAAATTCAGAAGTAATAAGAGCGAATAAAGATTTCCAATGCTTCATAAAATCAAGATATCTTAAGCAGACGACAACTAAGGAAAGAAGAATTCACTGGTAAAAGACGATATCTGGCGTCTAAGAGAATTTAAAAAAAACATCTTTGGTTGTTTCGTCGAAGAGAATGGAATTTGTTCAAGACGAGCGGTTTATTCGCGATTTTCAAGGGAAGGAATCGATCAAATATATCTGTGCGCTTAATGGAGAAAGCGTTGTAAGGTGCTAGTTTCTCAATTTCGGAAAAATATGCTTTAGTTCGATAAAATATTCTTCTCATTTTGTAAATAAAGTCTCACACTATTCACAATCCACTAATGCAAACCTATTTTAAGGAATATATATGCATATATTTATTGTTTGATCGATTAGATTTTGAACGGTTTCTTTTCTTGAACTTACTTACCCTAGAATGTGTATTATGTTGTTTCTCATTTTTGGTTGAAGGTTAAGTAGTTTTCATTAAATGTGCAAATCTCCGAATATGTATTTTTCACTTAGGTTGGCAACGCAACGCAAGTTGACAAGAAGAACTCATTGAGAATATTTCTAAATTTTTTAGGTTTTTTTTGTTATTCTGCTGTGTAAAATTCTACTTTACTTACTATCGAACTGATTTCATAGATAATCGTCGAAACTCCAAGTGTCTTTATACACTAAAATTTATATTTTAAGATGACTGAGAATGACCAAAACAAGTGATAAATACCGTAGGGAAATGTAATATTTTTTTTGTTACTTTTTTACTTAATTTATTAAAATTTCAAGAAAACTGAATAAACCGCACTTAAGAATCTTATAAATAATGAAAAAATGCTACTAAAATCGTTAATTGATTAGGCGTTAAGTTTCCAAACGTTGCTTACTCACTTACTTATAAATCTAATCTTGTGAGGCTGTGAATTAATTATATGCATGTTTGCCATTGAAATATTGTCGAAAACTTTGAATTCGAGAAATAATTTAATTTAACTTTAAATAGACATTTTTACGCACGCTTTCACATACACAATTTAAATGCTTAAGTATATCTTGGCCTACAATATATTTGAACAAGACACAGCCCATTTGTTTTGTACGTCAAATACAAATAAAATTAAATATGTCTCTCTCGGTAAACGCTTGCATGCCCACACATCAATTACACGTGTAAACATCAAATAATTATCATAACCCATAAATGTGCATACATGGGCTCGAAGGCATGTACCATACAATGCATTAGTGAATAGTATTGATTTACATGCAGATATTGTAACAGCAACGAATAGAAAACAGATTAGAAAAATTTTCCTCTCGAGAAAATCGCAAAAATTTCATTTGCGTGTGTGTGTAGCAAGTTAATAAGCACAAACTCTGCCGAAATAACGTGCAAATGCGAATAAACATATTTTTGAGGTGAAATTCTAAATATTCCAACAACAGCAAGAAAAATATCAAAATAGCCGGTGACATCATTTATAGTAATCGCCAATTTTAGAATTAAATATAATGCGAATATAATGGCAACAATAACAACAACAACAGCAACAACAAAGAGAGCAAAAACAACTTTGTTTTGACAAAATAGCACAAGTGTCAATACAAAAACAAACAAAAGTAATGTGTAGAAAAAACCAAAAGTAAATTGATCGACTCTAATACTATATCGGAGCGAATTCATCCTTATTTGAATATATTTATATCGTTCATGTATAATTGCTCCCGAGATTTCACTTTGAAAAAAACAATTTTTTGCTTTTTTGTATAAACCACTTTGTAATATTTCCTACTCTTCAAAAAATATCGACTAAAATGTCTTGATCGCGATGCGTAAAAGAACTAAAAACTCCTGCTCAGCTTGACAAATTCATTTTTTTACTTTATCTACTCCTTTATTGGTATTGATTTTTTTTTTCAGTTTAATGGTTCATTAACAGTACAATATTAATAATAATAAAATTATTCTAATAAACATTAATTATAGTTAGAATTGCAGAAGTAAGACCTTTAGAATCTCTTAAGGATCAATTAATTAACAAAATGATAATTGAAGACATAATTGCCATAAGACCATAGCGAGAGAACTCTATACCTATTCGAGTCAACAATCACTGTATTATCGAAGAATATTAATTAATATTAATTAAGTATTAACAAAGAATAATCCTCTTGATAGAAAGTACTTATGGCCTGAAAGGATTAAATTTATCATCCGTCTGCATCTCACAAACTGAATTCTTTCACCCTGGTGTATGAATACAAGTGGACTTATAAACGAAAATTAAATTTCCGATATTAAGATAGATTGGAAAATCGGAATCTAAAATCCTTAGGAAACTCTATGACATCCTTTCATATATTTGTGTGCTAAAAACACATTTAGCTTGTTTTGTTCTTGACAACATATTCGAGTTTACTATATACGACGGTACCATAAAATGTAAGTGGTACAACTAGATATCTCATGGAATCAATTCAATTTGGATTGGAACATATGTTAAATTAACTCGTCTGCCGTTGTGAAATATAAAAGCGGTTCAGAATCGTAAACAATACAAGAGAGAATTGCTTTGTGGACCAAAGCTTGATGCCATCTAAGTCTTCATTGATTCACTGAATATAATCCTCTACAAGCCGGCTTGGGCATTAGAGGTAGATTTATGCATCATCAGTATATGAATGAATGTTGCAGTTATACTAACATGTAATTAAACTGTTTATAAAGTTATATTATTTAATCTTTATTATAAAATAGTTCATTTTACAAAATATTTGCAAGACAGAAACTAAACTATATATATTATCAAATGCTAGACAGAAATATAAAGCCCAATGATTTCTCTGATTTCGAAAGAATACTTCCAAGGACAGTCAAAATAAGCCAAATACGCGAAAACTTCATAACAAACGTTGCATATTATATCAAAACATTTGTCAAGAGATACATTAGATCTGTCAAATCTGCAATAATGCATATAGTCATCGGAGAGTTACGATCCTTGTTTATTACGTAATTGCCGTATCCATCTCTCTATCGGTTTAGATCACCATCGTTAACGTGACCTTAAATTTTTTTTTTCCATTTTAATCAGATAACGTTTAAAAAATCAGCTAAATCAGTCAGTAGATCTGCCTACAGTTCACAAAAATAAAACTGTGGTCGCTTTTTGGTTCGCGATATCGTTTTGAAAAAGAAACGAAATTCAAAATACCTTAGCTTCTTACGTTCATAGTTAACGTTTGCTTTCGTATCGAATACTAGTTTCGTCCGTATATTCCGCATATTCAGCGCTGTATTTATAATATCATTGGTATATGAATAATAATATAAGTACGAACAAATGCAAAGCAGAAAAAAACTAAGTAAATAATCAACTCAGTAAAAGAGAAAACTAAAGAATTCATTTTTAATTTATTAAAATATAAACTGAAGGAAATAAATACATTCAAATGTTTAACTTAAATATCAATAAATAATTTAATTTCATGCTACAAAAAACGACAATTCCTGTCAGAAAACTTTGTGCAAAGCACCAATTGCCTCTTCATGGAGAGCCTTAAAAAATGCTCAGTCATGGTTTCGCTTTGTACATTTAGCATTTAGTTTCCATTGTTTGACAATTCAAGTTAAATTTGGTCTTATTAAATGATCCTAAGAAATATATACGTGTTTTCCAAAAATATTTTTACATTTTTCCACAATGACTTTTATAAAATCTTAGGAAGACTTTCATTTGCTTAGCAGTTTTTTCAAACGTTAGCTGCTGAACACGCGTAAAAAAAAAAGAAATGCACAACAACAAATTTAGAAGTTTATTTTAAAACTTCGGCTTAAATCGATCAAAATTTATATATTTTTGTGTGGAAGAGGTATCTACTGAAATCTGAAATTTCGAAATCGTTTATTTCAAGTTTCAGTTGGGGTTAACAGTTTTTATAACTTCGGGAATGATAATTTTTATAATTTCTGGATACTATAAGCAATATATCGCAGACAAATACAAGTAATACATTTCAAATCTTTAGCCAGAGCACAAACGTGTAATGCGTTAATGATTTATAAACGCATTGTAGTGATCATTGAAGCAGACAAAGACTAAGTCTACCGTCCAAGATGTCCTGAAAGACTGATAAAATTGAAATTAAAAATCCTTGAACTTAATATTGAATTGCTCCTCTTTCTTCAAATAAATATTTTATATACACATATATGTATCTACACTACAGCTTTGAATAATTATTCATATGAAACAATTACACATCTTCACAAGGCTTTTGTTGCTATACGCATGGATTACTACTGAACACATAATGGAAAATGAATTATTTAATACGCTTAGCGTCCCTAAAAGGGCTTTATTATGAATTTAACTATTAGCTGATTAAATGAGACGGAATTCACATTTGCGAGCTTTGAAACAGGTTCACTTAATCATTTTAAATATTATATGAAGATTTAGAGATCTTAAAATAGACACAGAAATTGATAGTATAATGAATGTCCCAGCAATAGCAGTTCAGAAATGTTTTCATTTCCAATGCGTCAAGTTTAAATCATTGCGGTTTCAGAATCATGGAATCTTAGGCAATTTTTTCAGTACGCTTTGCTACTTCTGAAATTAAGTTAATTTCTTCTTTTTGTTTTTTTAAAAGTATATGAATGGATGAAGACTGAAGGCTTATATATCTAGTAACACTTTGGGTTAAGGAGTTGTTTGATGAAATTTCAAAAAAGAGCACTTCTTCTCAATTTAAATAAAAATAGAAAAAGAAATGCAATTTTGATGCAAGCAATTAGAGTTGCCAATTGCAGACAGTTATGACTTCTTTGATTAGCAGGCCAACAGATGTTCGTAGACCGAACGTTAAAACCAAAAGAATGAAAATCAAGCTTTGATTGATAAGAACTTATTAATAGATAATTAACTCGTTAATAGCTAATTGATAAAAAGTTTTAAAAACAATAAAAAAGGCACAACTAGATGAATATGACAAAGGACAAGAAGGGATTTAGATCTACTTTGCATGTACTTAGTGCTGAGCTATAGTAGGGGATAGAATTGACCCTTTCAAAAATGATGTAAAATTTCTGATAGCAGCAGGTGTAGATGCTGAAGATTTCATCTTCACTGGAGGCGACCATCTCACAAACCAAAGGTTTGATAATTTGAGCTGGAGGCTAGTCGATTAGATTAAGGTGACTATGTCAGTCGAAGACTTGTAAGGAATTTGCTTGAAACCGACACCTTGCCTAATCAATATGGCAACATCAACATAACCATAAGCATGACATTTTAAGATAAAGACATAGTTGGGGATCAATAATTCTGACATATTTTCATCAGATAGGAAGATCTCACTCAGAATGCAAAAATCGATCATTTTAGAATTCAGGAAGATACCCAAGTTGTGTGAATTGCGTGTGAAACTCTGAACATTGCATTGAAGAAAGTAAATCATTTTGAGTTATTAGAAAGATTTAACTTTAGCATAGATCCAGACTGTTGTGGCTTGAAAACGTACATTTTGATGACTATATTTGACGATTATATATTGAGTTCATCTTTATTCTCTGTAGCAGAGAAAGTACTAAAAATTCCTTCCAGTAGTTTTTCAATTTTTAAGGATTTGTGCATGTTCACAAAATGATTCGATTCATGGGGAATTGGTTGTCTTTTCAAAATATTTAGGTTTGTACGTCTCGGAAGCTGGTTTTGGTAACTTGACTGAAATTTCTTTCGTTGAAAATCCTGTTGGCATCTTCGTACACATTTCTAGAATTATCAGAAGCAGAAGAGTTTTCAATGACTGCGAAGTTTTCCTCATATTCAAAATTATCGAGACATGTGAAGAAGCTACAATCACATTTTTCTTTGTATTCACGGAATGAAATATTTTCAATGGCCATTACTTTGTTTATCTGTTCTCCATCTTTCCTTTCCGGACAGTCTTTGCTAAGGGTGTTGTGTTATTATTTAATTGTATTATTTAAGGTACGGAATTCAATTACGGCCGTAAAGGACTCACAGCCGCTAGTCTTTTTTGTGGATCACCACGGTAGTAGATAGTTTTTGATTATTACTTATCTTTTCACTGAGATATTTTTTGTATTTATGCTAAAAAAATTTTAAGTTTTATTTTTTTTTTTTAATTTTTGAAAAAATTTTCCGAATAAAAATCAACGTAACTGATTGCCAGATTTCCTCTCATAAATGAAATTAACTTAAAATAGCAAACTTCAACGGGATTTATGTGACATTGAGGAAAAACATGAACAATTTGATATCATTGTATTATGAACACAAGAATTTTCGATATTTTTTGCGTTCCCAGCATATTTTGTCCAAATTTTTAAGATGTTTTCTTTCATACGTGACTAAATTGGCCAATTTATTTAGCCATCTATGCCTCTTTTGTCCACTTTTATACTCTTAAAATTGATCTATCCGCATAGCAATTTTCTCATACCTCTTAGAGTACGATCTTTTTTGTTCGTACAAAAACTTCGAAATTTTTCGTACAAAAGCTTAGAAAGTTTTTTGTTCGTACAAAATAACTTTTGTATCGGTTTACTCTAAGGACAATCCTATGTGTGGATTTGCATGTCGTATCTTACCGAAGCTTCTATAAATACAAGATTATTAAGAGACCTAAGTACTCTAGAACTGCTAAATAATTACCAGAAAAAACCTAATGACATCAAGACTACATTTGACTGTATTTCATATACAACCAACAACGGTTGGGCATGCGGTCATCGCTAAAATGGAAAAGGTTTGAAAATATATGCATTGAATTATACGATTTACATATGTAACATATTTGAAAATTTCTCCTCCCAGAGTGATATGGAGAATATTCAAAAACGCGTGAAATCAAGAATTTCCTCTTTATATCAATGAATGTACGTGAAGAAGGCAACATTTTGGAAATTGTTGGGATGTGCATTATGTTTGATTTTTTAAAAATATTTTTCTCTCATTCGTTAAGAATTGAAATGAATTTAAATGTGCCTATCAAGAGCACTATTGTGCCACGGGACGGCAATATATTCGCTTTATCCAAACGTTCACAACACTGTGAAGAAAGCATCAGGCACTTCCAAAAGTATATATATTCCAGCTAAGTATCATATAACCAATCGATTTAAGCATGTCTGTTTGCGTTACCTGTGAAAAACATCCTCCTGGCCAAAAAAATGAGGATATCGACTTCCAATGTAACGAAAACATTGAAGGCTTTTGTAAGCAAAGAATTAAAAGTTAGTCAGAGCGATCGGTGGACACGCCTACAATATAATTTAAGAACTCCTGTTTTAAAATTTAAATTTAACTGCCCTAAATTAAGTTACAAATCTCCATGTATACTCTATGGCCAGTTTTATGCATCAATACGGAAAACGAGCGCACCCATTCAGTACCACAGAGCATCGACTCTTGATTTTTTTTTTCAAAATGCTTGTACTACTCAGAAAGAAGTTTCAGAAAGCATCCATTTGCATCAAGTTCGTATTCAGGAAATCAAATGGATTACTGTTTTTGATTTCAAACGTTTACTTGATTAAATCCCTTAACTTCATTATTTATTTTCCAAATTAACTCAAGAACATCGAGTTCATGCTCCATTTTCGGCTTCGTTTTGCTTTTGGAAGCCAGCCACACATACGTCATTTGAGGATTTCAGAAGCAAACGCAGAGACGAAAAATGTTTTATGTTATGAGTATTCAAATAAAATAATAGTTCCAAAATTGCTTAATTAACAAAAACTTTAAACGTTTTTATAAATAGAGATCTTCGTTATTATTTTGCATAAAAGTCGATTTTATTTCTATAATTATAAATGAGGCAGTCAAGCATGAGAACAATGAAAAAAGAACATCATTATAATCATTTTTTTAGAACCAAGATATATGCATATCTTCTCATCATCAAAGGCTATGTAGCGTAGCGTAAAAATATGCTCTTTTTTTTTTTTAATTATATCAAGAAGTTATGATAGCGTAAGCAATTTTATACAGTCGATACAAAATCATTAAACTGTAAACAATAACTAAAAATGGGCAGAAGCGTTACACAAAAGTGTTAGTTGAAGTAGAAATGACCATAGAGTAGTGGAATGACGGTAGCAAAGCCCACATGCTCAAAATCTTGATAACATTATTCGCGTATACATAATAATATAGCATATGAATTTTCTAAAAATTATAAGAAAAAAAGAATAGTAATAATAATAATATCAGAACGAGAATTGAGAACTTGAAAATTATAAAATTTTGTAACAAAAAACAAGTATAAATAGAATTTTTTAAAAATACTTATATAGATCGTTTTGTCAATGAATAGAATGTGTGTATAAATCTATCCCTGAGATATATTTATGCATTTTTTAATACCAAGTTATCTTTATTGATTCCCTCGCTGGTAGGATAAAGACGCTAACGCAAGCATAAGTAGTTAATTATGAGGGCCATTGCTACAAAATAAGCATTACGGCAAGTCTTTTTACTTCGTTTTGTTCCACTTCAGCCTAGCACTATCTATAATTGGATATAATAATTGGATTTTATACTTTTCCATGTTTTCGTCCATGTTGTCGACATGAACCTCGCGAAATATATTACATGTGTACTAAAGGTATAAGAAACCTTCTACTCTACGTAGCACAAACACAAAAAGAAAAACAGGCCACCTCGTTATCTTAATTTTTACGGTTTGATTTGCGCATTAGTACTTCGCCGACGCAGAGAGTGGTACAGAAGGCAGAGGGAGTGACTGCCAAAACTGCCGACGACTATTTTTTCCTCTTCTTATGAATGAATATTTCTTAGAACTTGGATTAAAAACTTTCTTTTAACAAAAGTGCATTACTACTTTACTATTATTTCAATTAACTTTACAAATCACCATCGCTGGAGAAATGTACTCTAATTTATTTCATCTTTTTAAACCTTAGTTCCCATTTTCTCCTTTACCTGCAATTTGCAAACGATTTCGTTTCCTTTTAATGTTACTTTATACAGCAGCAACTTGAACGAACTCCAATGTACAACAACAACTTATTGCCAATGGAAGCTACATACGATGACAATAATAACAACTCTTTTCACAATATATTATTTTTTTTCTCACTTTATCCACATCTGTATCACTTAAAATATCTCCTTTAGATTAAATTATTTCATTTCATTTCGCTTTCATACGTTTTCTTGCAATATATTATATATTTTTCCCATCTTTTTACACGTTTTATGATTTAATGAAAACACCTTACATTTTAACTACATAAGTAATGCCATCGCTTCTAATTTGATTACCGTGTACTTGTTTCGTCTATTTAACGACCAGCTAAGAACTGAGTAAATCTACTAAATGCCAGTGTTGCCAGTTCAAAAAAAAATACATGAAAGAGGGTAGTTGCCATAAGTTACTCGCTGTGTGCGTGCTTAACATACAAAATAATTAATAATAAATTTGTTCATCCATGTATATATTATATAAATTCGACTGGTTGAATATTATATAAAAAGTAAAAATTATAAATAAAAATTAGTTAAAGAATTCCGATATTTTCCATTCTTAAGTGAAGTAATAAATCGCAGATATTATTTTGAAATTTTCTAGAAATACTTCTTTTATTGCCGCTTATATAATAATTGAAGGCAAAAAATATAGTCTGTGAAAAACTAATGCTTTTTTAAGAAAAAAAAGTTACTAATTTAAACATTTTTGGTAATGGAATATTCTACTACTTTCATTTGACAACTGTGTACAATTTGGTAAACAATTTTGGTGTTTGATCGATGAAGAAAATTTGTCATTCAACAATCAAATAAGAAGACAAATAAATTTTATTTTTCTATTACTTTAGAGAAGAATATACAGCTTATCGTCATGGTAAATGGATTTTGGTACTTTTTCGAGATTATGATAATTTGCTTCTATAATTCTAGTCACAAGAAGTTGAAGAAACTTTGAAACGTATCCAATCTCATAAAGGCGTTGTCGGAACTATTGTCGTTAACAATGAAGGTAAATCTTTTGTAAGGTTTGATTTTTCAATTTGCATTACTTTGTTGGATGTCTAGGCATTCCAGTTAAATCTACTCTCGATAATACTACTACAGTTCAGTATGCTGGACTTATGAGTCAACTGGCCGATAAAGCACGGAGTGTGGTGCGAGATTTAGATCCGTCTAACGACTTAACATTTTTGCGAGTACGTTCGAAGAAGCATGAGATTATGGTCGCACCTGATAGAGATTTTATTTTGATTGTTATACAAAATCCAACCGATTAATTTCTTTTAGCTCATCTTCCGGATTACTTATTATTCTTTCATAAGTATTTTAATAGTTTTGGGAGAGATTTAAAAATTGTTGTCTTAGAATATTTGTGGGGCATATAAATAAATTCTATTTTTATAACAGTTTTCTCAGAAATAAAATTTCAATTTGTACGCCGGGAAACCTAAATTAGGAATGAGTTAATATTGAAAATTTTTAGTTTTTTTCGATTTTTAACTTTGTAACGTTTTCTTTGTACATGTAATACATGTTATTTAAAACATACTAATTCGTTTTATTTAAGTAATTTGAAAAGCAATATTCATGACTAAGAATATTTATGAACCTACATAAATATAATGGAAGATGATATCATATCACATTTTCAATTTCTGATTCCTATAAATTAACGCAAACTGAAACCCCAAAGCAGAATATTTTTATAACCTAACTTCGATTTCAACTCGCGCAGAAAATTCAGATTGATATTATTGCTGGTAAATTACAAACCGGAATAAGTAAAAAAATGCATATCCACTTATGCAATATTTGTATAGATAAATGTACTTCATCTAACATATTTTCAAAAAGTCTAATGTTAAAATTAAAGCAGATTAAGAATATTTAACAAAATAGATTGTTTTTTTCTCGGTAGGGCTTGCAACAAATAAATTCAAAATTAGCGAACATAAAGCAAATGCGTGTCAATATATGATTACATGGAAAAATAGAATTTTTAGTTTCGAAGCAACAAAGCGTTGTAAAATCAATAAAAATATTCGGCTCCCTTAGACGTGGCCGCGAGAAGTTTAGATATACAAAGTGTTCAGCTGGTTATGAATCAGCATTTACCTCGGACTCCCAAATATATACAAGCAGGTAGTTTACCGTTCAGTAACTCTAATGGGTTAATAATCTTTTTGAATAGAGGCGTACTCTCAAGTTGATACACAGCATTAAAGGATCCGAATTCGACGCGTACATTGTCAATTATGCGGAACTCTGGATTTAACAAAAAACAAAATTATCAAAATTGGCCAGGGAAAAATGTTCGAAGAAACTTCTGATGTTTAATATAAGAGAAAAAAGTGTTTTCAAATAAAGTTTTTTATATGTTATTTATTCATTTGTTCAGTTTGGCAAGCGAAACAAGCAGTATTTTAATTTTTTATGCCTGGCCATTTTCAGTCAAATATTTTGCATGATGGTACATTTTCAGTCAAATATAGAGAGAACGTGAGTAAACGAAAGTGTGCCTCGGAAATTAACAAACTTCTGTTGCAATAATATTTCCTTTTTGAATTTTGAAACTACTACATATATGAATCGCCATACAGAATTGGTACTAAAGTGTGTTATTAATTCCCAGAGCATTTCAAAACAACTAAGTGAGAAGAAGCAGATAAAAAACGAGAAGTTCTTTTGATTCGCCCTGTTTTGCAGGTCGTGTTTCGTGTGAGTTCTTTTAACTTATTATATTTCCTACAGAAAAATCATTAAGTCATCTTTAAAAAATCCCCAAATATTATAATATATTTTTTTAACTTCCAAAAAAAAAATACTTGACAAAATTCGAAATATATTAGCTAAAAAACGGATGAAAGTTTGAAAAAAAAAATTTATTAAGTGAAAAATTTATATATAAAACACGCTTCACGAACAAAATTGCAAAACCCAAAATGGCGTAATCGTTTTTAAAGAAGAAAAAAAGGTTAAATTTCAATAAAATGATAGTCATTTAGCAAAAAGAACGACTTGGCGTCATTAAAAGGATATATTAATTCTCATAACTAATAAACGTACTAATAAGAGAAGAAAAAATTTTCGTTAAAACCTACGACCATCACATGAGGAGGAATGAGTTTTTGAGTGTATTGGCCGTTTATATTATCGACTGAGCATCATCGTCATATGGTATATGGCCTAAAATAAGTTCAAAATCCCGTATACAAAAATAAATGCCAAGCACGGTGGGATAAAATACTTTAAATTGTAAGTAATTGGAAAAAAAAATTAAACGTTTTCTTTTCAAAAAGAATTATTTATCTTAGTTTCGATGCAAATTTCTGATTTAAATATTTTAGTTAGTTTTTCTTAATTTGCAAAGTGCAAAAATGTCTGCGATGAATAAACATTCAGTATGTGTAAATTTCATGTATATACATTTATGTGTATATGGTAACATTAACAGATACATATTAGTAGACACACGTTCATGTATAATTCGAAGTACGTAAATAACTGAAAAAGTGACATACGATTGAATATATATATATATATATATATATATATGTATATCATTTATATATATATATATATCACTTATATATACATATATATATATCATATACAGATGTGTGTGTGTGTGTGTGTGATATATACTGCACATACCTACCAGCTATGTATACTTAAATAAGTATATATACTGATATATAAGTTCATTTACAGTGCAATTTTTCAAACACCGTAATGTTTTTATTTTTTTCGGAATTTATAAGTGTATGTGCCTGTCCCCTAACTTCTATATGTGTGTATGTATA
Source organism: Glossina brevipalpis (assembly GCA_000671755.1). Taxonomy (NCBI): domain Eukaryota; kingdom Metazoa; phylum Arthropoda; class Insecta; order Diptera; family Glossinidae; genus Glossina; species Glossina brevipalpis. The sequence continues at coordinate 301,323 of KK351132.1, read as the reverse complement.
TGTGTATAAATAGAGACATGTTTACTTTTTCAAATCAAGTGCAATTTGCTATGACGTTAAAACGACAAGTGAATATATTAAATTAAAATTCATTTATATGCCCTTTGCATGGACGGTCTTGCAAACATTTGTATATACTGAGGTATATGTATTAATTTTCCTAGTTATTATTATCATATCGATGCGCAATCATTACCATCCTTTCTTGTTCAATTATGTATACACAATTAGTTATGTATATATACATGCATATATATATAGATACGTAATATATACATATATATATATACGTAAATATATATATATATATATATACGTAAAAAAATATATATATATATATAAATTCCTAACTAAATTGCATTTAGTTGCAAACATATAAACTCATGTATGCACACATATAAATGTATGTATAAACTGCTTGTATACATACGTATGCATTTAAACTATACGTATGTACAAACATATGTGTATCTATTGCGGTACGTATGCCCAGTAAAGCTTCAGGGCAGTCTCATCCTTGCTTTTTTTGACTATAATCATTAGTATTAAAATCATTTATATTGTATATATACATATATAGGCATACCTGTGCTTTATACTATCTATGTGTGCTCTTCATAATCAAACCTGTATAATTAAATTGATTTTAATTAAAATTTCTTTCATAATTATGTGCGATTGCGTTTTTAAGGATATATATAAAAGTTTCTTTGCCAAACACAATGCAGCTTATTTGTTTTCGAAGAGGTCAATATACCCTAATTGAGTGCTTTAATGACTTAAGTTACAATTTGGATGTTTTATGGATCCCTTACTGAACGACAATGAAACTTTTTTTTTTAACCTTGAATGATGTCTACCTTAATAGATTGTACAATGTATATCAAAATATTTGGAGTCTTCTGCAGGTCTCAATTATTTCTATTTATCAATTTCATTTTTATATTCACCACCGAAGGTGAAATTTAATTTTCTTGTGAAAATTTGTAACATTAAGAAACCACAAAAAAATGTACATATATTATTCTTACTCAGTTGCGTTGGTGCTTATCGCCATTCAAGTCAAATTCCTCTAGCATGAAACTTCTTGCAACATTGCAAATAATATTAGGCTGGGGAAAAGGTAATCCATTATTTTCCAATTCGAAATGTTAAATAAAGTCCTGAAGTTCATATAAGATTGGATGGATTACCTTTTCCCCAAACTAATATTTCACCTTAAAATTTTATATGCAAATCAAAGTTCCAATTTATTAACCTTAAAGACGTCTCTTTTGAATGACTTTATAATTTCCTGCGTACTTATTGAAAGTATATTAATTCTAAACTTGCTTAGGGTCAGAGCAACAGTTTAAAATAATGAAGTAATTGTTTTCATAACTGCTATAGATGGTTAAAAATCGCACATTATGACAATCTTCAAACATATTTTGTCGGCTCTTTGATCTAAGACTACTTATTGCTTGAATAGCCTAGATTGGATCGCATTTTCAAACAAGCATTTCATACTAAGAATAAATGAAAAAATATGTAAAAAGAGGATAAGTGAAAGAAAAAGCTTTCTGTAAATCAAAGCTCTTTCAATTCACTTCATTCATTCAAATCATACTTACTTACTTTGTCCGAATTATTACTTTGATCACTTTTTAAATCATGTAACAGTAATTCCAATCAATTTCTGCTTTGAATTTAAAAACACGGAAATAATTGTGGAAATAATCGAAACAAAGTACAAATATTTGATTCGCAAGTCGTCATTTCTTCCCATTCAAAACTTTTTTTTTTTTTTGGTTCCGTAGTAAAAGAATTAGTATTTTATCTTCAGGCACTGCGCATATTCTTATGGATTAGACCAACTATTTTTTTAAGTTGCTGCGCAAAAATTACAAACGAAATACAAATGCACATATTTTCCGGTGGTGGATATAAAAATCGACCACGAACTCTCAAAAAGAAGAAGAAAAACATCTGTCTTTTTGAAGGAATAAGCATTAAGTAAATTGAAAAAAAAAACGAAAAAGTACATATCCTTACATTGTGACTAACAAAAGAAAGCCTTTATAACTGCGGCTCATTCAGTAATCATCTAAAGTATATCAAGGTATGTGTTGTAAATATAGAGAAGTATGAGAAATATTAGAAGTGTTTAGTTGTTCGTAAGCAGGGAAGCAAAAATTGAATGATCTATAAAAGGATATTCTTTTAAAAAGGTTGTTTTACATAATTTCTATATCTTCAGTAACTAATAATTAAGTATAGCTTAGTCCAGTAATGTAAACATAATGCTTGCCACTTTTAATATACCTTTCATATGATATGCAACGACGGTTTTGTAATATAAGATTGCAGCTACTAAACGCAATGATTCCATCAAAACATCCGTGTTCACAACAAATTGTATTCTAAAATAAATTATTCGAAGACAATATTTTCTGTTTAAAAGGTAAAACGAAATTAGGCAACACATAAAAAATTGCCAGTAGAAATCTTATTTGTATATCATATATACGCCATTTTGGCATGGGATTGGTAATTCCTCCTAATGGATTTAGATTTTTGTGGAGTTCAAGGCTCAACGAACAGAGTCCATAATGTACGAAAAATTAAAAATGAACAATTTTTCTTTATTAATTTCCTATATACATTCATACAATATATGATAAAATAGTTAAAAAAATACATAGGGGAGCTTGGAATTATTCTATATTTAGGAAAAGAAAAGAACGCCGATTCGTAAAATTGTACCTTGTGGGTTTGTTAATTTGCCGATCAAATTTACTTTCGAAGCTAACTTTTCGTCTGAACTTAAAAGAATATTCTTGAAAAGTTAGATGAATATACAAATACTTTGTAGGCCTGTAAGCCTGCTTATTAAAAATTAATAATACGTTCGTAAATACTTTTAAGATATATTTGATAACTCTCCTTACTAGACGCTTCATGCCTTTGTAGAAAAAGGACTGCTTTGTTGAATTACGATTCAGAATATGCACACAACTCTGGCAATGCCAAATTGCGAAAACCATCATATCATTGCGATTTGAAGAGCGTTCATTAAAAAAGTGGCCTTGCCAGATCTGAAATAAAAATTTGCAATTTTAATATTGTTAATGTTACAATTTCGACTTTGATTTTCACATATTTATTAAACTATAAAGTACCACCACAAAAATGTGTTTAGAAATAGTTTACAAAGCTATATATTGAAGCTTTGGCTTCTGGTTATCAAAAGATTTTTCATAAGCACTCAACGGCAGTAAAATTGTGCTTACTAGAGAAAAAAAAGTAAAGGGAGATTCTTATATTTAAGAAATTTTATTACGGTGGCAACGATATTTTATTTATTTCCCGAAGTTGAATAGCAAAGTTTTCCATTCTTGGTTTTAAAAGAAATAGAAGCATATTTAAAGATTGCGGGAAATTTAACGAGTAAAAAGGTATATAGTAATAAAAAAAATGTAAAAGTCTTAAAACATTTTGACGCAAATTTAATTTATAGAATCACATCCACGAATCGAAGAAAGCTATTCGTGACAGTTTAACAAAATCTGGGACAAACCGCTCCGGTCCCCAGAGCTATTGAATTAAAAAAATTAATGCCAAACTTTTGAAAGCACGTAAGTTCATTGAGTTTTCGGATGAAAGCAAGTTTATTTCATTGTAGAGATTCACAAAGGAAAAGGTTGATTTTAATAAAATTGAGCTTCTTGTCCTTAGTCAGACCATGTGGAGGTTATGAAATGTGTAAACAGGTTATGTAGTATTTTACGAAACGAACGTACACGAACAACGTTCGCTTATAAAGAATGGGCCCTTTCATATTGAATCTGAAAAAGATTATTATTTTCAACGATATGATCAGCCAGCAGCTGAAGTGGTAAATTATATTAAAGGAAGTACTCCATATAGAAAACTTATAAGGCATGTAATTATAAATCGATCATTAAATGATGTCATTGTTTTCGCGTTTCTCGTGAAAGTATACTTTTAGCGAACACTATTTTCAATGATCTAATTCTCCCTTTATTACTATGAGAATCATTTAGGAATGGCGGACGTGCTTTTTGCCTTACTGATGTATAACATGTATGCGCTTCCTGGTGATTTCCAACACTTTATTTTTTCAAATTAAAAATGTGTCATAATGTCAAAGGAATAGAAAGAAAAGTACCCTATGAAAAAGTCTGGCTAGAAGCTCACTTAAACTATTAATTCCCTCAAATAAATAATCTATGTTGTATGTGTGCTATATATGCGGCGTATCCAAGATTTGCTCTTGGACAGCTCTCTTATTTCCATCATCGACGAAGAGGGAGTATTGTAAATCTACATGTCTCTTTATAATAACCGCAAATGCTCACCGGACATTTGTTCAGCTGAAAATTCTTGGTATTTAATTTAAAGCTGAGCGTCTGCTTTTCTAAAGCTTATGGTTGCAAAAATCACGACAAAAAGGTGAAGCTTAACATACACTTTCAATTTTCTTCTCCTTTTTTTTTTTTTTTGTAATTCTAAAACATAGAGGATACATTTACAGTTACGCGATCAATTTCAAAGCGACGAATAAAATATTTTCTAAACCTTTTCGTTTGCAACGCATAAAATGAACACATGATCTTATAAGAAAAGTATGTTCGTATGCGTGCATACATATGTACTTTCGTTTTGAGTATATAAGCCAATCGGACTGCCCGGCCGACCATCTGTTGTGACAGAAAAAAAAAGACATATTTTCCCATGATTTCAGTTGTGTGCTGGTAAGCAAGAATTTAATGTAAGATTCACAACGACGTAAATGGCTAAAAAACGAAAACGAAGACGACACAGATTTTTTTGTTGGTTGACTTAGTACACGCAAGTTATATTATAAGCATACGCTGTGTACCCAACCCTAACAGCAAATGTATACGTGTATGCTCGAGTATAGGCCTACCTACGTATACATGCATATATATATTTATATATATATATATATATATTGTACGACTTTTCTCTTTTAATTTAATGTAATAACAATTCTTATACGAAAGTTTTTTCTTTCATACGCATGCATTCCTATGTATAAATCGTGTCTTTTTTTTTTTTCTTAAATTATCTCACCTCTCTTTTCCTTATATGTAATAATGAACTCATTTTAGGTACTCAAGGAAGAAATACTGGGATAATTAGTCCGCAATATCTGATCAGAAATCCACCACCAGGAAAGCAGAATAATCATCATAATAGAGCAGCCGCACCAAAAAAGAAGATCGAAACATCTGCTCCTTTGGGTTTAAAATTGAAAACACAAAAAAAAAAAAAACCGTATCAAGCTGACAAGTTGTTTTCCTCTGACTCAGTTTTCTTCAATCGTATTTGAGCATTTTGAGTTCATGGGAGACAACGAGAGTTCGACGAAGAAATAAAGAGAAACGCAGAGAGAACAGAGTTAAAGGAACTTTCATCATAAAAAGAGACGCATCGAATATGTATGCAGCCACAGCGTAAAAGTGCGTATTACTTGCCACACAGTCATTAAACAACCAGTTAGCCAGCAAGTCAATCAGTCAGTTGGCCAGGGCAGCCGCATATGCATTGCGAATATAACAACAACAACAACAACAACAACGAGTTGTGCAAACTGCTGCTGCCTTCCACCTCCATAGCCGTTTTCAATTTCTTTTTCTCATATATCAGCAACATAAACTAAGGTTTCGTAGTTGTTTTGTGTGTGTGTGTGCAAGCTGAAAGTAGCAAAACACCATACTATACCGTACTGTATATATATATATTTATATATGTATATATATATATAAATATATATCAATATATACTCGCATATATAAACACGCACACACACATACGCGCGCGCACACACATCTACACATACATAATAACGCATACACATTCCAAAAGTGTAGAAAGAAAAAAAACAGTAACAATCGAATTTCATACTTACGAAACGCCAGCAAAACGAAATATATTTTAGCAACAACAACAACAAAAACAACAACAACAAGAAGAAGAAGAAACAGCAAATACCCCACGATTCACAAATACAAATACAAAAAAACAGACAGACAGCTGAGCTGGTGCACGTAAGCGCTCTAATAAAAAGATATTGAAAAGAAAGATAGAAAAACAGACATTACGTTGTTCTTTTTTTTTTTTTTTTGTTTTTTTTTTTGTTTAATTTCAATTAAAAAACGTTGATTAAACCGAAACTTTTACAAAACTAAAAGCTCACCAATGCGAAGAGAATTTCCGGGACTACAATTGTATGTCTTTTAAAACGAATTATCGATTTTTAGCATTTATCTATATGACGATGAATCACATTCAGTTGTAAAAAGTGTTTCATAGAGAGAAATCAACTTTTTTTTTATTTTCATTTTTCATATCAAATTCTTTATTATTATTATATGTGATATTTTTTGATGGTCGTAACAAGAGTGTGTGTGTGTACGTGTAAATAAAAATTCTGTATGTTGACGACGACGAAAAAACGCACCACCATCATCATCGTCAATAACAATAGCACCAACGGCAACGTCGACAGCAGCAACAGCACAACGACAACTGGCCGAACTACCTATCCTATACGCTACACCAGCAAACAAGAGCTAGCCAGCCAATAGCCAGCAACAACACAACACAACGCAACTGTGCATAGTTTGTGCCAAATTCAAATTATAATAAAAAACAATATCTTCAAATAAATAGAAGAAAGAAACAAACAACCAACAACTATAAGCAAAAATCAATAACAAATTGAATTCTGATAAAAAAAAAAAAAAATTGAACAAAGTAAGCGAGAAAAAATTCGAACTCTATTAAACTGGGATATCAAGAAAATTATACCAAAAACGAAACAAAAACCTATAAAACAAAAAAAAAAAAAAGAAGAAAGAGAAACTTTACGCTCTTCCCGTTCAGTTCCCACAAGATCGTTTGGTCCTATATCTGAGTAGGAGTAAGTTGTGCATGTAAATCGTAATTTTGTTACGGAAAATTTTCAAATGAAAACGTTACTGTTAAGTTCTGACGACATCCAGAATTTTAGCAAATTAATTTATGATCCAAAAGTGACACAGTTGACAACTTCTACAGGTACTACAAGTAACTCCCTAACGGAGGATGCCGGTTTTATGGCTTTGCAGTACTATTTAAAACATCCCGGCAACTACATGAATACGCCACAGACAACCGCAACAACAGCGGCAGCCGCAGTAACATCTCAGGTATATGTTCAACGGCCCTTAAATAATTTAAATTATGCGCCAAATGAAGGCAATGTTGCGATCACAACAACGAGCACAATCCATCATAACAGCAGCGGCAACAATAGCAGTACACAAACTAGTCTACCAGGTACAAAAGGAATCATAACATCAAGCGGAGTCAGTGCAACGAATGGCTTAGTAACAACTAACACCCACAGTAATATTGTGGTAAACAACAACAACAATCAACATGCAATGCCAGCACAACAACATCATCAGGCTCACAACAACAATCAACCTCCGCAGCATCATCACTTGTTGGCTCAATCCCAGTCGCAGCTGAAGCAATTGCAACTGAAACAACCTACTATACATCAACACCAAGCAGCCAATTATCATCACCATCCTTATTATCAACACGCGACGAGCACTCATTCAACAGCAGTACCCGCCCATCACAGTCATAATACCCATCATAGTCACATTGGCCATCATAGCCACCACAGTCACAGCCATAGTCATTCGCATAGTACCACAGCAGCGACAACACACAGCCATAATTACACGGTGCCGGTGCCAGGACCGGTACCAGTGCCCGTGCACGCTTTAAATCAGAATTCAAATTTTTCGGCAGCCAGCAGTAGCACTGGTGGTGGCACTGCTTCCAGTCATGCACCCACTCAGCAATCCAACACAACAGGCTCGAGTTTATCGCCACCTGGCGCATCGGCCAGCGCTCGTACTACACCCGCCAGCAGCAATTCCAATACGAATTCTTCTTCATCTTCCAATTCTGCAAATGGAGTACGCTCCAGCACAGGTAACGCAACCAAAAAATTAAAGTCAGAACCTATCTTATCACAGTTCCATCAAACTGAACGCTTAACATTTGCCAATGCCCACATCAATTGGAATGAAGATCATTGGAAGCGTGTGGTATTTCAGGATGAACGAAAGTTCAATTTAGATGGTCCAGACGGATTCTCCTATTATTTTCACGATTTACGTAACTATGAGCGCTCTCTATCGCAAAGGCCACGCGGAAATTCAGTGTTCATTTATATCGTGATTAGTGCCGGTGGGGCCATATATATGGATGTTTCTATGGCTAAATTTAAAACAGAGACCTGTATCGAAACCATATTGAGAGAACGTGGTACTATTGTGAATAAATTAGGTGGTAATACTGAGTATATGTTACAAGATCATAATTGGACCACAAACGCTATGCCCTCGGTACAGGAATGGCTGAATGCTGAAGGAGTGAAATTACAAAAATGGCCCACCATAGCTCATGATTTAAATATTATGGAGGGTGTATGGGGTTGGTTAATACGTGAAGTGTTCGATGGCGGTCGTAAATTTTCGCGCAAAGACGATTTAATATTCCGCATACGTGAGGCGTGGTCGCGTTTACCTTTGGAATTGATCAGTAATTTATATACAACTCTGCCGGAACGCATAACGCAACTTTACTATACGCGGGGTGCCTACACGAACTGTTGACAACCGTTGGTTGATGTATATAAAAAAAAACAGCAAAAACATGATCAAGAACGCAAAAATTTTGTTAAAAAGAAGAAGAAAGGCTGCTGCGTTTCGCAATTATTTTCATTACTACTACTACTGGTCTTTTACATTAAGCAAAGCATGAGGATTGCAGTGTTTTAAATAGCGGAAAAGCGAACTTTAGCCGGCATCTCGCTTAGAAGACTGAGTATGACTACTTCATACTGGAGAGAAGAAGGAGAAGAGCATTTAAATAATGTTATAAAAATTTATTTTTGTTTCTTTTGATCTGTGATGAGTGACTTTTTTGGCTTTTGAAATTATAAAAGTGAACCAGAAAAGAACGAAAATTTAAAAAGAAAGCAAGCAACAGGAATTAATTAATTATTTTATTTTTACATTTTTCTTGATTTTATATTTTCATTATTTTACAAGATGAAGCTAACTTCTAATTTTTTGTGCTAATAATAATGCTGATGATGCTAACGCTGCACAAAGGAGTATAACCCCAATCCATTAAAAAATAAAAAAAAAAAAACAAAAAACAAAAAATATAAAAAATATAATTAAGACTCTTAATCGCGCTCTCTCTCTCTCTCTCTCTCTCTATCTCTATCTATCTATCTATCTCTATCTCTAATTCTCTCTTTCTTTCTCTGAAACAACATAACAACAACAAAATCATTATTATCACTCAACAGCAACAACTAACTACTATTTATTTAATAATAATGAACAAAAATACTGAAAAAAAGATTATTTCCGAATAGCTTTAAGATGTGCAACAAAAAAAAATTTGAAAAAATAATTAAAAATAATAGAATTGAACAAAAACGTAATTTAAATGAATTCTAAGAGTTCTCAGAGTTTGAAAAAGCAAAAGGAAACAAAACGGTAAACAGAAAAACCCTCTGTATAAACAAACTATTATTACTTTTATTATTATTATTATAATTATTATTTTTTTTTTTTTTTTTTGTTTATAAAGCTCATAACTTAATTATTAATATTTTTTACTCGCTTATCTCTTATTTATTGTTTCTTCATATAACCCCCCATTGGTTTTTGCTCATATTCAAACCCATTTTCTCTTTTATTTTTATATTTCTAATTAATAATTACATAGACTTTGTATTTGTACTGCTATTAAAAAAAAAAAAAAAAACTGAAAGGAATCGAAAACATATACATAATATACGTACATGAAAAATACTGTGTAATATTAAGAGCTCTTCTTGAATGTAAAAAAGAAAAAAATTTAAAAGAAGTCGAAAAGTAACTCTGGAAATTAATTCTGTTTGTTTGTTTTAAGTTTAGTTTTTATTTTTATTCCTTTTAAAGATAAAAATGTGTAAAATTCAATTTAAAATTTTTGTTGTATGTTTTTAATGATATATATATGCATGTATATGTATATGTATATATATATATATATGTATATGTATATGTATATGTATATATATATATATTCTTCTTGCTTGTATTGAAAATTTATCTTATTTAATTTTTTTTTATTGCTTAACGAACGTTTTGTTTTAATATTGTTTATTATTACTATTATTATTATTATTATTATTACTTTTGTGGTATATTGTAAAAAAAGAAAAAAAGAAACGAACAAATTAATATACTTACAATAAATTTTACCGCAACTTAAATACTTTTGAAAACAATTACCACAAGAGTAGCAACAAAATATTTGAATTAACTAAATATTTTACACGCAACCATACATACAATAAAAATTTTCAAACTATCGTTAAAGACAGACAACATTGATCCCGAAAATGATTTTGTTTTTATCGAATGTGTAATGAATATATATATGTATGAATATTATAATAAAGGGGTAGTATACGTGCGTACTTACTAAAACAAACAAAAAAAAAAGAAAAAAAAAAGAGAAGCCCTTTAGAATAATCTTTTGATTTAGTTAATTGAAATATCCTCATCAATGTGTTAAAAAAAAAAACATTCATAATAATAAACGGGGTGTTTGAAAATTGTAAAGGCATAACTCACTACTACTTAGTAAAGAAACAACAAGAAACGAAGCAACAATTTAAAAAAAATATTAATTTAAAAAGAAAAAGAAGAAAAATCATAAAAATCACAAATTCAAATAAAGTTATTTAACAATAATAATAATAATATAAAACACAACAAAATACTTTTTTATTTAACTGTTGAAATGATTTCGTTCTTCCTTTTTTTTTTGGTTTCTTTCTTTTCCTTTTATATATATATAATTGCATAGAGGCAGCAGTTTTGATTCTTTAACAAACTTCCGAAGCGCTGGAACATCGAGTTTCATTATTTCAATACGATTCTAGGACTTGAATTAGAGGAGTTGTAGAGAAAAAGAGTCTTCGAAATAATATAGAGAGAGTTTTAAAAAAAAAGTGGAACGACAAGAAATTGCATTTAAGTTGGATCAGAATTCATTTGAAACTTTTCTGAAAGGGACGACAAAAGAGTTGACATTTCATTCAATGGTTTTCCAACTTTCAAAAGCCCATTAAAAAGAGAAAACAAAAAAAAATTTCTACAAAATCCACAGTTGTGTGAAATGGATGACGCCTCTAGAAATAGAAATTTTCTACTTAGGAAAATTGTGCTTAAGGATACTTTACTAAATCGGCTAAAAAAAAATTGAGGGTCCCAATACATTTGCTGTGCTGTCGAAATATTGCTTCTAATCGTCAATTTTTTATTTACATGTATCATTGTCAAGCTGGTCTACTATTACTTTGATTCTTTCAAAAAGGACCCAACTTCCGTCGAAGAGCGTTTTATTTATCAAAAAAAAAAAATTAATGTTTTGAAAAATGTAAATTTTCTCATCAAAATTTTTATACTTTTCACGAAGGAGGTCTTCTCTTATATAATTTTGGTTGCAGATTCAAAAGTAGTCTAAGCTGGAAGTGAATAAAATTTACAATAACTACTGTGCGGTGATTTCTTCTTATCCTCTCGAGAGATAGGGCACAATTCCGTAATCGTATCCCTTTACAGCTCGGAGCCAATGTACGAAAGTTATGTATTTAAGTTTGGCTCATTTGTTCAATAGATTTACCAAAAGATTCAACTTTCCTGAGAGTATATTAACCGCCTCTTGTAATACAAACATTCATGGTATTTTATTAATCATAATAGAAAAATATGTTAAGCATGTGTTTAAAAATGTGTATATACGTATATAAATACTTTCATCTGAATATATATATATAAATGCGTAAATTTTTGTAAATACTAGTAAAAAAATATAGGCTTATTGAATATCTTATAAGCTAAAAGCCTTAAAATCATTATTTGTTTTGCAGAAGAAAAAAAGCTCTGGCTTAGTATCGCAAAAACGGAATTCAGAAGCAGTAATCACAATATAAAACTCTTCTTCCATATCAGTTTTGTTATAAAGCAAAGTCAAGTTTGGTCAAAGAAACAACAATAACAAAAAAAATACTTATGATTGCTTTGCGCGACTTGTGACACCTCCTCTCCGATATTGCTTAGAATGCGGCTGTAAATATTTTTACGGAAAATAATTTATAAGTACTGTGTACGTTTAGAGTGCAATGGTTTCTTTCTACGTGATTTGTTTAAAAGAATTCGAATCACACAATATATGTAAAGAGAAATTTTGCAAATTGTCCTTCCCGAGATGTTATTGCATAATACTGCGTACACAAGTAGGACTGCAAAATGGCATACTTTGTTTAACGCAAAAACGGCCACCAATTAACGAACGACCACAATTTTGACCGGCGCATAAAAAGCATGAATCATGCCAATGAACTTGACCCCAGGCAACGCCCTGATCGGCTGGACCTATGGGTAGTTTGCAACGTTGACATGCCGCCGCATAATATTCATCGTAGCATTTTAAACATAATGGCATATTGGTCTTTTCATCTGGAACATACTGTTTGCCAGCTAATGGATGATCGCATTGAAAGCAACAAAAATGTTTAATATGAAATGTAGCTCCTTCCGCTGCCGTATACTCTTTAGTAAAAATCAATTCATCACAAGCTTTGCAGCGAGGAATTTTCAATTTTACAGCTAAATCTCGTCCACAATAGACGTGACCACCGTGAAAGAAATAAACAAGATCAGCTAAAAGTTCACGACATGTATGACATTTAAAGCATTCGGGATGCCAAGCGATTTCTTTCCCAGCTCGGGCAGCCTTGACAGCGACTTCACCGAAATTAATTGTTTGCGAACAGTCACGACAATTGAAAGGAAGTTGTTTTAATGTTTCGCCTTTTTTTTTTATGGAAAAAGATAATATTGTTTAACAATTAGCGTATGACATAATGTGAGCATAAACCTACTTTCTTGTTGGGGAACTGCTACTAGTTTATCTTGCAAAGATAAGTCTTGTAATTTATTGCTTAGTATTTGAGATTGAGATGGTTCCACTTGTGGATACATATTCATATCCTCTATACCAGGAATTGCAGTAAACTTTCCTACCAGAGCGTGTAGATCATCAGGAGCAAATTTATTCGTTGCATGTTGGGGTGTAGAAGGTTTGGATTCAAATCCAGAGTCCGTGCTCTTTGAAGTACTCATGGCTTTTTGTAAATTAACGTTGACAGGTGCATAAGCTACCTCCAAACTGTTGGGCAAAGCAGTGACATATTCACGTACCTCTTCATAAAAAGGTTTGTCATTACGCAATTCCTGAATTAGATATTGTAGAGGTTGCAACACTTTGCATCTTGAGTACTTAATATTTTTGTCGTTTAAAGCTTGGAATAAACGATCATAAAATGGGGCATTCAATACAGCACTTTGGAGCACATCCTTGGAATTAATTTGAATTTTATCAAGTTTACTTTTTGTTAACTCACTTAAATTCGAATCATTCAAGTCTTTCGAACTATCGTGTTGTAGAGCTATTAAGGGTGTTTCTACCTTCAAGTCCCGCTTTGCATATTCTAAAGCTCGTTTTAAAGGTTCTGAATGCAAAATTTTAGCGAAGAAACGATCCCGTTCATAATCCACGTTCGTAGGTAAGCCGCAATCCTGTATAGTTGTTGCGCTATTAGCGAACTGAACTTTTCGTATAGGAGTCATTTGCAACATATCGCGTCCGAAACGTGTTTGTAGAGGACATTTTATAGGCAATGGAGAATTAAAAGATAAATCATGTAAGAACTTGGACGGAGTTTTCAAAGGCGAGGTATACGGAGTCGAACAAGCTGAAGACTTATACTCATTTGCCGAACTTATGTTATCTAACTCTTTTTTAATAGACGGATTTGTTAAGTATTCTTGACGCACATCATACAATGGACCCAAGCGCGGGTCACGCGTTATATCGAAATTATTGTTCTGAAAAGAAAATTGTACAAAATATGAGAAAGTTGTGAAAAAAAAAAATTGTATTGAATCGCAATTTAATTTTGTACGCATTTGTAAACACTTTGAATTATTTGTGTTTGATTGACATAGATTTTGATTTTCGTATAAACCTCACGAAAAATCTATTGAAATTTAAATACTTTTTTTAAAGTTACCTTTAGTTTGGTAAATATTTTGTCGTAAATTGGTCCATTAGACACTAAACTCCATATAGCTGACTCATTAAGTCCATTAAGGGTCGCCGGTGCCAATTTAGATTTCAATTTTAAGCCCAACGAGCCATCAGCAATAGGTTCTGAGAAAGCAACAAAAATTTTTGGATAGCTGCAAGGATGTTGTTGCTTAAGAGCGGTGGCTAATTTTTCATTTGTTAGCAAGTCACTTAGAATGTGATCTTCTGTGTGGGGGGGACCCTTTTGTAAAAGCGATAATATTTCTTCATATTTAGCCTGACGAATCAACTCGCTATCAGTTGCGTGTTTTATACTGCCAATCAAAGCATTGCCGTAGTTGCCAACACGGATAACGTTACCTTGGCCCACACAACTGTCGCGTATCTTTTGCACATATTGTTGCATTTGATTTGTCTCAGATTCGGAAAGATTGTCACATAAGGCAGCATCCAGGTCATGAGGTGGCACTTGAAATTCCAATTGTTGCTTACGTTTTGTAGCCGCCTCACTACCAGCAACCGGAACATTCTCCGTGCCTAACTTTTCCATGTAATCAGCTGCTACATCTGGTGTTACGTTTGGTGGAACCCATTCCAACTGAACCGGCTGGCTAGCTAAAGCCTTTATGCGAATAACTATAGTCATATAGAAAAAAAACAATTTTTTAGTACATCTTCAGACAAGAAATAATTCTTCAGAATTAGAAACAAAATGAAATGACTTACAAGCCGGTTTTGAACGGATTTGACCTAAAATTTCAAATTGAGCCCATCCAGAGAGATCATCGTCAGTGCACATATGCTGATCTTTACGGCATTTGCAATTACGGCACACTTTACGCCAAAAGTGCAAATCTAATCCCGGACATTTATCACCGCAATCGTTACATGGAGCCCCTGCACCAGCCTCATGACCCAGTTTAGACCGTTTTAGCTGTTCACGACGACTTTCTAGTTTGGATAACCACTCAGGTGCATCCGGTGTCTCGACGCAGGAATTGCTCATAATTAACGGGAAAAAAAGGAGAAAAAATAAAATTAAAGTCTACGATACAAACGAGAATACATCAGTCACTGCCTTAAATTCCTCGCAAGCGTTTGTTTCTTTTTTTTTTTTTTATTAGAATGACGGATTCTGTTGCTCTGTGTTGTACTGCGATTCTTCCTTCTTTTTTTTGTTTGTAATTCCCTTCAAGAATGGTGTTGCCGTATTTATATATTTGGAAATCATTCACAATGTACGTCTCAGTTGATGTGCTTTAAAATCACTAAAGCTGTAAGCACAATGAAGCAAAATGCGCTGCTGCTTCATTGTGTTCGTATGTTGGAATTTGTGACAATATAAGCGCGACTTCATTGTGACAACAGCCCAACTGCCTAAGAGAGAAACAAATTAGAGTGATGAACATTTTCTATAGGGCTCACAAACAAATCTATGGATTACAAAAGGTTTTCTTTCAGCGAACGATTTTATTTATGTCCATATATCAAATATGCTCGGAATTCTCGCGAAAACTGGGGATCATTTCATTTTTAAAAAGGGTGACTCATCTTTTGGAAATACAATAAATAATTGTATGTAATTTAAATTTTAAATTTTGAATCTAAAGCAGGTTCATTTGTTAGTATAGCTTACACGATTTTTTCAAAAATTGTTCTACACAGCTGCCGACCCGGATGAAATTTAATAAATATATTGATGCTTGTTTAATTCTATCAAATATAAAAACTGGTGATAAATGTAATAAATTATTTTATTTATCCTCTCAAGATAATCCAATCAGGCAATGAATTGAACCACAGCAGATTAATTTTTTCTGGGATCGTATACGATCTAGTCACCTTTTCATGGATTGCATGTCCTTGCTTTCTGTTATAAGTGAAGCAAGATTGACATGATAACTTCTAAATGTCCAGTCTACTAACAAGGAAACAGATTGAGGAGCTTTGTGTCGCAAGGAATGCAACGTTCAAGATGAAATGCTGAGGAAGATTAAAAAACTACATATTTTGCTAAGGTACACAAGTAAATAGTATAATAGTTAAGGTTTCTTAGATACTGGAGCATCCGTTTTTGACTTCATCCGTCTATAACACTATGCAAGCGCAATTTTATGTTTCCAATAAATAAACCTGTGAACACTTGTTGAAAAAGTCAAAATTCATATGAACATGTTTTTCAAATATATATATTTCGTTTTATTATTGTTATTATTGTTGGTACTACCGTTAGGTATTATATAATCTGGCGACATATCAAATGTCATAATTTTTAATGCAGATTTGATTTAATAATTTCATTTTTATAATCTTTCTTTCTCATGTGGATATTTCGTTTTATAATTATTATTGATGTATTTATTAGAGCGGGGATCATCTCATTAATATTTTTTTTTTTTTCTTTATATAACTTTTAGGTATACATTAATATTTAATAAAATTGTTATTATTTCATATTTTATATATACGTATTATTTTTTAAAATATTTAAAAATCTAAAATATGTAGAGCATATATTTTTCTTATTTTGCTGTTTAATGAGAAACGAGTATTTAAGTGCAAGTAATATATATAAGTAAGTATAATTATGGATGAAAAAAAAAAAGAAAAAAAAATATATTATAAAACGACATAACGAACATAATAGCATTGGGCAAATTTAATCCGAAAATAGCTTCATTCCTGAGGACAGTAAAGAGAAGCAATTTGTTAGTTTCTCTGTCTATATTCATACTCAAAAAGGTCTTATAATTATGTAACCAAAATATTTTTTCAGTTCATATGAATAAAAATATTTAAACGAATGTTCTTCTCGTTTAGCTTCAATAGAGTCAAGACCTTTACATTTTTAATAGCGCTCGAATGATATCAATATCAAATTGTACTAAGTAACCTACAGGCGGTAGTAGATTGTTATATAAAATAAAATTTTATTTTTTGAATTTTTTTCATGTACGTTTTCTAAATTATTTTATGAAATTGAATGCGAAATATATTTACGATATTTCATATTTGTTTAAGAAATTTCGTAATAAATAAGTGTAAGCTTCTAATGCATTTTAAAGCCTCTCATTAAAAATATGTAGTCTTTAAGAAGTCCAATAACAGGCAAACAATAAGTCGGCTACAAATTACTTATCAGAATTAAGCATAATTTAAATTATCTGCTTTTCTTGTAAAAAACTTTAGTCATTTTTTGATGAAAATCAATTAAATTGTTCAGAATTCTTGTAAATCGTTACCGCAACAAAAGTTAATATGATGTCAATATAGAAACATAATTTTTGTGGCCACCGCTCTGAGGAGTATTTATATAGAGAAAAAAGAAAAAAAAGTCGCACTTTAACATCTTCATTGATGACGAAAAATCCGTGCTCTTAAAAAAAATTGCAAAACAATTTTTTCTCAAATAAATTTTCAAACTTTCCGTCCCCAGCTTACAGAGTTGTTTACTGTTTTTTCTTTTTTTAACTTTAAATTTTTAACAAAAAAAAATGTTCGTTGTGACACACGAGTAGAGACAAGAGGTTTTGCAAATACTCGCAATATAAATTGCATATAAAAAGAAAAAAAAAAAAAAAAAAAAAAAATATAAATAAATTAATATTTAATTATATAATATAAATGTATAGCTGCTTTGAGCACATGTTTTTTAATAGATCTTTTTAGAATAATAATAATAATAATGATAATAATGAAGTAATGATCAGAAATGTAAGTTGTACTAAATTAAATGAAGACTTAATTAAAAAAAAAAAAAAATTGATGGTTTTTTTGTTACTTGAATAGAATTTCATATAAAAGTTTCAAGTTATTTTATGCATAAAATATATACTTTTCTTTTTATGAATTATACATTTATCATATATTGCAAATTTTAATTTTTTCAATTATGAATTATTATTATTGTTATTATTATTATTTCATCCATATAAGGTGTCTAATGCTTTTATATATTATTTTAAGTTAATATTTTCGTTATTTGATTATTTTTAATTAATTTTTATTTTATAAAGTAATTATGTTGTCTTATTCATTGTATTTTCCTCAATTACGCTGCTTTATCATTCATTTTTTTTTTTTTATATTTCTATTATATTATTATTTTATAAAGTATTGTTTTGTTTGTGTGTGATTAGGTTTAAATATATAATTTTTAAAAATTAATTATACTTAAACATTTATTTTATTAAAAATGTTATTATATAATCATCCACCGCTTAAAAATTTATTAAAATTAAAAAAAAAAAAAAAAAAAAAAAAAATATAAGAAAGATGCTTTCGCTTGAAGGAAATTCTTTATGAAAATAAATGGATGTGACATCAAATATTTTTTTACTTATGCTCAGTCACCAGAATGAGAAGAATAGAATTAAGTTTGAGAATATATTTTTTTTATTAATTTCGTATCGAAGTATCGTATGATGAATACCATACTATATTTAAAGCTTTCTATATCTGCCAGTAAAGTAATGTAATAGATCTATTAAGTTTACCAGTTTGGTCATCTCATTAAGTCATCTACAGATACCACAAAAAGTTTTATGGTGTTTTATTCATATTTCGTTTGGAAAAATATGAAATTTTTGAATTTCATATTTGAATTGAAACCCGTTCGAATATTCTTAGGACCTAAAACAAAATAGAAAGCCAGTATGACTTAGCAGGTATGGTTACAATATGAGACGTGCTTGCTGTAACCTGCAGCAGCTATCAATTTAAAATTTGATATAAATAATTGCCAGGATAATGTGACAATTTCAACGAAAAGTTTTATTAACTTATCCTCCAATTAGCCTTGTATTTGTATTTGTATTTGTTCTTTTAAGGGGGGACTCTAATTAGGGATGATCACTTAAAAAGAACTTTAATGATCTTTAATGAATTTCATTTCATTATGCATATATAGATGACAGGAAATTCTATAGTGTTGTGTGCCTTTTCTTGTTGTTTCAGCTATTGACGAAGCTATTGAAGACTCTTTCTGAATTTGACGTAATATTAATAAAATAAATGTTAGCCCTGCTAATAAAGTTATTTCTACTTTGAATATAGACGCTCGCGATCGTATTTCGCTGAGAGATTTAATGAAAAATCGAATGTTAAGTAAAAGAAATGATGTCAAGTTTTCTAAATCCTACGAAGTAAGTTTTGGAAAATTTTATATGAAAACCACTGCAAAAACATCTAGAAATAATTGTGACTCTATATATGCTTATCAGAGCATACTGCCTTTTCTCTTTTTAATTTTTCCAATTGATCAATTCATTAAAATCTAGCAGTGGACGTTAATTGAGATTTACTTGGTTATCTTTCTCTCCTTTTCGTATGTATATTAAATATGAATATTATTATTATTGTTGTTGTTGTTAATACAAATTTAATGATATATGATTTATTATTATAAAGTAATTTTTCATGTTATTTGTTTCTTTTTTTTTTTTATTTTTTTTATTTTTCAGATTTTCCGTTATATGTGCCCGTGTATCGCTTAATTTATGCAATTATTTATTTAGTTTTAGTTTATTTATTGATTTTTTTTTTTCTAATATAATTGTTTGTTATTAATTGTTATTAAAATATATATTTCATTCTCCTTTGTTTTTGTTGTAATTAGCACAAAAATTTAATGGTTTTCTGTTCTCTTTTTTTTTTTTTGTTTTTTTTTTTTTTTTTTTTTTTTTTTTTGTTTTTTTTTTGCAAACAAAAAAAGGAAGCAAAATATATAAAAATCTTTTACTT
>KK351132.1:266822-280826 GCA_000671755.1 Glossina brevipalpis | reverse complement strand
AAAAAAAAAAAAAAAAAAAAAAAAAAAAACAAAATCTAACGCAAATGTAAGCGTATTTTAAAGAAACTGGACTGACTGACAGAAATGGTATTTTGCTTGGTTTTTGAAAGGACCGTAAAAAACAAAATGGAAAATAACTGCGTAACATTGTGAATGTTAGACAATTATATAAATTAAATAGTATTAGTATTGTAAAGTTATTGTGCTCGATAATTGTTGTTTTAAAAAAAAAAAAAAAAAAATTAACAAATAAAGCAGAACTTGCTGCGCTTGTAAAATCAGGAAGATGTAGGAAGATGTTTTGAAATTTTGGGGGATATTTTAATACCTTACAAACAGTAAATTAGCAGCACTCGTTACAGCAGGATAACCGGAAGTGGCACCCTGCAAACATGTTGCAGATAGCGGCGTCTCTTGTAATGTTGTGTTATTATTTATCAATCCATTGACAGCGTTAAGAGTACCAGTCGACGAAGTCGTGATTGGTAATGTTGTTGTGCTATCTATTACATTAGCTGTTGTTGTTAAACTATTGATCAAAATTGGGCCGCTTTTTAGTGCACCGTTTATTAGATTGTGATTATTATTAATGGTATAATGTTGTTGTTGTTGTTGTTGTTGTTGTTGATGTGATTGTTGTTGCATAAGAGACGGTGGGAGATTTTGATTTTGCAAGGTTGATATTGTCATTGTTTGTGAGTTGTGTTGTTGTTGTTGTTGTTGATGTTGTTGTTGATGCTGTTGAACAATACCGACATTACTGGGCATTGTTATTTGTTCTGTATTTAAATATTGTGTACCTGTTGATGGATTTTTTATAAAATTGTTATTGTTGTTAATAATATTATTATTGTTGGTATTGTTGTTGTTGTTGTTGTTGTTATTATTATGATTATTATTTAAAACTCCATTTAAGTTTATAGCATTTAATTGAGTAAGATTTCCCATAGTTTGTTGTTGCTGTGGTTGTTGGTGTTTTACATTTAACTGAAAATTGTTTGCATTAGAGGACGAACAAGATGTTGCTGTTGAATTATTACTGAAATGAGTACTATTGGAGGAATTTGAAAGCATTGTTTGCTGCTGTTGGATTTCATTATTATTATTAAAATTATTGGTTAAAACTTGATTATTAGCATTATTTTGATGTGTTATTGTTGTAGAAGCTGTAGCAAACAAATTTCACCTGTTAACATGACCGCGGTTGGGATTTAATGCATTATTTTGATTCGGTTGTATGCCACTTGCTATAACCAAAACGAGTAAATAAATTTAAAAAAAAATAATATCGAGGCTACACTATCTCGATACCAACTTACCTCCGTAACTGGGAGAATGTTGATAATAATCTCTTCTATTATAGTCCAACTCAGAATAATCAGTGTTCTCGTATGGTGTTCTACTATTTAAAGCACCCGTACCAATACCAGTTGGTGCTTGGGTTGTATGTGGTGGTATATTATGGTTGTGTACCGTTGGAGGGCCAGCAGTAGCACCTGTAGCAGACACGTAATTGTAAGAGTCGTAAGTGTGACTCTGATCATATGTGACATTGTCCGTCTCAAATCCACGGCTGTAATCAACAAATATTACATGTTTGTCTTAATTCTTATATTAATTTTAAAAATTTTAATGCTTTTCCAAGTAAATTATTAATTTAATTTGTTGTTGACGCCTATACATTTCTTATTAAATATTTACGAAGAAACTCAAATCTATTTTCTAGTTCTCTTACCCGTATGTTTCTTCCATGGCTGAACGAGCTTTCTCCAAAATGGACATAACCTTTTGTTTGGGTGCCAAATTATTTTTGTTAAATGTATTATTAGCCTGTTGTTGTTGTTGCTGTTGTTGTTGTTGTTGTTGTTGTGCGTTACTTCTATAAGAGGCTGTTGACAATGGCATATTTTTAACTTGAGCCCCAGCGGTTGATGTGCCAGTTATACCACTGCTGCCAGATGCTGCGGCTAGGCTGACGTTACCTACACCAGATGTGTGATGCGTTGGTAATTTTTTGTATGGTGCTGTTGATTTCGTTTCGTCGGAGATATGAGCGTTATCCATTAGTTCACGTAATTGTTCCTGTCTTATGACATCGTTACTGTCGGGTATAAGATATTTTCGTAATTCTGCCATGGCATATGCAATACGAGCATAGGCTTCAGCTGGTGGTGCAACCGTGGAGATTTCCACATGTAAATCGCTATTGAGATGTGCATATTTGGGATCTTTAGAATTGCGCAATTCCTCTTCTTTAACACGATCACGCATGGAATTTCGTCCCAGAACAGTCATTTTACAGAGAGTTTCTTCTTGCAAGCGACGCAGTGAATTACCTTTCGGTCCCAAAAGTTTACCTACAAAATTGAACTGAAAAAAAGATTAAAACTGTAACAAAAAAAGGTAACATATGTCTTACTTTGGGATGTTCTCTAATGGGTACCAAAACTTTTTGAGAGACGCGTAATGGTTTTTCACGATAAATATCAGCATATTTTTGTTCTCTTGAGGGTATACGTCCAGTAGTTTGAACTTTTTCAATTTCTTTAAATAAGTAAAATTATAGTATCAAAGCCTTAACAATCAATTCTTCACTTACCACTGTCCAATAATTTTTCAGCTATTGGAAACTTTCGCTCCATACGCGCCTTTTCGCTTAAGCAATCCCTGATGTACTCATTTGCTTTCTCATTTAAGTGATTATTATCACTTGTTGCCATATTGACGTTTAAGCCGTGATTAGCACTGGTGTCACCGTTATGAGAGGAAACTAATTGCGAGTTAGGACCGCCGGAGCCCACACCAGTCTTCCGTTGTTTACCATAATCATCGTCTTCGGTATAGTTAGGATAGTCTCCATTATCATCATAATTGTCTGTCATGTTACTGCTGTTGTGGATATTTGGTTATTAGCCTTCTCCAACACCACACCAACGCAATTTCACGTATATGTGTGTTTATATGTGTTTGCAAATTTATACAGTGTTTCTCTTTAACTCACTGGATACGTAGCAAATTATTTCACAAAAGCTATTAATAAAGGAAAAATAGTTCATTTACTGAACTGCAGCAAGCAATTAAAAAATTTTTTTTAAAACATTTTCTATAAACCTTTTCACATTTCCTTCTAACACAAATACAAGCACACATCAGACTATTGCATACAGTTTTTTTCTGTTTTCTACCCTGTTGGCAGGCAAGCAAAAAAAATTCCAGACGCCAACGACAACTCTTTTGTGTCTGCTTTTATTTCAGCGAGAAAAACAAACAGGAAAAATTTATAAGCTTAACTTCACTATTTTCTAATGGAAATATCATCGGATTTATTTCTTTTATGTTAAACTGAGTATTGAATGTTGCAACAAATTCATAGAAAACATACTTTCACTTTTTCTCACGCAAATACCAGTTTTTCCAGAGGAATCATTACGGCCTCTTCGCTACATAAGTTTTCTTTTTTTTTTTTCTTAACGAACAAAATTTGTTTATAATATACTATGTAAATTGTTTTATAATAATTTCTCACTTTTTTATGGTTTAAATAGCGCAAATATTTGAAATATTGCAGATTTTAATTAGATAAAAATTACTTTTCTAAATTCTTGTCGTCGGCTTTGATTTTTTATCTCCTTCTTTTCCTAAAAACTAGTAATGACAATTTATTGGTATTTTAACGAAACAATAGTGTTTTACCTTTAGCGATTTCGTTATTATTTACATACGGCATTGCCATCATCTACTTTATTTAGAGAAAAAAGAAACGTTATACCATTCCATGTGTATTACATCTAACCACAGAATGCATATGCACTTAAATCTGGTAATAAAAATAATACAAAATCATTTTCCTATATTTGGTTTTGGTTTTTCACGGTCTGGGCAAAATATACTTTTTACACGTTTCAACTTAAAACCGTTAAAAATATTTAATTTAATTTTTACGAATTTTGTCAAAATGTTTATTTATCTCTTTAGGGACATGTCCATATTAAATGGTTTACTAAATAAATATGTATGAACCATAAGCATCCCGTCATTGATTTCTATTAGTTTTGCTCAGCAAGCTTGGCTCAAATAGTTTTTTGTGTCTATGCTAGAACGAGATATAGCATGATTTCGAAAGTATCGAGTAGTACATTTGCGATTAATTATTCTACAACGTTAAGATCTTCTATATATTTTTTACTAATACTGATTCCATGTGACTTCTTTCAATTTAATCCTTTAAATTTAATATTTTTTTTTTTAAATTATCTCTTCCATAGAAAAACTTTCAATGTTCCGATTTTTCTTTCGACAAATGTTCCTGTACTTCATTTAGTAAAAGGCAATATATTTAATACATAAATACCTTCATCAAATTGACGATGACTGGTATTGAGTGGAGAAATATTTTTTTCCATGTTTACAAAAGTGCAAGCAATGTCGAAATTGAATGGTACGAAGCGCCGCTCACACGGGAAAAACGACTCCTTCGCTACGTATATAAAGTTCATTAAACAAAGTTTCGTTTTGATTAATCCATTGAATCACGTCACGTACAGATTTAATTTTTTTATAAGTTTTAGTGTAGGGATGAATTGGATCTTTCTATATCTTGCTCAAATGAATGTTCTCGGTGACTGTTAAAGCAGTGGATAATGCATAGAATAGACATACAGTTAGGATAGAATAAAATTATATCATGTTCTTAAATATAGGACCCTTATGCAAATTTTTATTGTTTATGTTTATAATTTATGACTAGCACAACAAATAACTTGCAGAGGATCTATTCCAACGAGTTAATAACGACCTGAGTCATATTTCTCGTTCGTCCGCTGACAATTATCTCAGACTTGATTCTGGAAAAACAAAAGCCATTGTCATATCGGCTAATGCTTATGATCCTGGCCGTATATCCAGTGTTTTGATGGCCGATGCTGAAATTCAGTCAGGTAACTTAATCTGGGTTGCGTGATTGACTCGTGTTTAAGCGCGGAAGGGCACATTAGCCGTATATCGATGCGTGCTCACAACATTTTGAGGAAGTTATGGTTATCCTTTTCTTATGTTCAAACTCCTGTTAAACTGAGACTAAGTAAATGTTTTATTGTGCCTCTTATTTCGTACGGTGCCAATGTTGACAGCGACCTTGATGGTGCTTCAATGTCTAAGTCACAGTCTATCGTCAATAAATGCGCCAAATATGTTTTTAATAAACGCAAATATAATAGGATATCGCAACTCTCGCTACAGATTCTCGATACCCGTCTTCTTTGTTTTCTTAAAATTAGAAATGTGGTCATGATGCGTAAGCTCATTTCATCCGGTTTAGAGAGGTATCTGTTTGAAAAGCTTCAGTTTGCCCGGTCTAGACGTACAATGAATTTGATTCTTTTTGACTATAAGTATTTGAAATCTTCACGGCTATTCTTTGTTAACGCGGTCAGACTATGGAATGCGTTGCCATCAAATATCAAGGCCATAGTTAATATAAATATGTTTAAAACAGCTATTATAGTGCCTTCTTTATAAGTTAAATTTTTCAGCATTATTGTATAATAATTTACTATTATGTTTATATTAATCAATCTTTCGGCTGAAACGGTTCTCGATTTTCATTGAAACGTTCAATAAACTATTTGAAAATGTTTATATTTCAAAACGCAACATGTTGCTGGTGTTTGTGGCAAAATATTTTTTTCATATGAGTAGATTTTCTATGCAATCAGGACTCAGCAGTTTTCTTCATTTAGATGCCCCTGTATTTTACATCTTTAATCTCCCAATATATTATAACAATTTATTCATATTTATAGTTTTACGAAAGACGAAAAGTATTGAATAACTTATGAGCAATCATTTTGTAGTACATAACTATTAAATTGCAAAGGTTTAGTTTTTATGGATATGTAAGCGTAGTATTTTGTATTATTAATTTATTAAATGGTTATAAGATTTCTTCTCCAATCAACTTGTGCATCGCTATATATATACGAATGTGCGTAATGATGGCCCAAGATTTAGTAGATTATTAAATTTCTTTTTCATGTCATTCTTAAATAAAAGGCAAAAATACATTGAATTTCGTCAATTTATTAAAAAATATAAATATCTACAAATGTTTAATAATAATAATAATATCATATCGAGCTAAATATATCCTAAAACACTTACCTGTAACTTTGAAAAATACGTTAATCGCAAATTCGTTTTTAATCTAAAAATTTTGATATCAAATTGATAATGAAGTTGTATCCAGTATATAAAAAACAAATTAACAATCTATTATTAACATTATCTAAAACTTTAGACGACGACGACTCACAAATAAATCTTGCTAACAGAGATCACCTCCTATTTAAAGAAAATGAAATGATTTGAAAATCTAATCTCCAGGTGAATATTGAAATAGTCTTTCTTGAAGTCGTTATACATAGCAGTTTAGCATTTTTCGCGGGGTATGATTGTTGTAAAAATTAAAATTAGCATTTAATCAGTCAAAAGAAATTTAATAAAAAAAAATCATTAGTCACTTAGAGATAATGAAATTAGGAAGCAAACTGCTTGCAACTAAATATTTGTCACGGGCTTCAAGTTTTATTAGACTTAAAAGTACAATAGTGCGATGAGGGATTCCGATTCGATCATGAATTAAAGCTCATCAAAGCATCGTACTTAAGTGAGCAGCAGGCGATTCTAAATTAAGTTTCTCTCTTCAAATAAATCTTCACATCTTTCTATTTATGGTAAATTTACTTGAAAGAATAAAGCTCGAATGAGAAATGAAACGAAATGCAAATCGTATAGTAAGCGAATTTTGAATTGAAGTTTTGAATGCGGAAGTTTATCTATTCGTATGAAAATCAAGAACAGTTTCATTTATTCGACGCAATAAACGCTTTTTAACTAGAGGTTTCCACACACAAACAAACACATGTGTGTGTGTGTGTGTGTGCAAGAATTAGAAGTCATTCTTTCCATCCATTTGATCAAAGGTTATTTGAAAGAGGTGACTGAAAATATAAACAAGATAAGGATAACTTTCCGAATTCTTTTAAATAAAATTTGAATAAAAAAAAAACGTCTAATTCTTCAATAACAAATTGACAATAAAGATAAAAACGTCACTGATTTAAAACCTAATAATGGAAGTAGTGCACTTTAAAAGTAAAATTTATGATCTCGTTATAATATTCATTATGAACTACAGCGAATTAATGCTTAACGAACACGCAATAATTAATGAACACCCTTTACAAAGGACCTCGTTAAGTTCTTGTTTATTTTGCACAAATCCTAATGTGATTCAATAATTTGTTTGACGAAGCATTTCAATTCGATTTCTCAATCGAACTTTCTTGAAATTCGGACTAGAAATTAAGTAACGTGTTCTATTATATCGTATTCAAGTAAGAATTCGCAGGAAGTATACTTTTTTTTTCAGTTAAATAATATTATTTTATAATTTATCACTCTAAATACGTTTAATTTTATGCAATTATTTTTTAATACCATTTGTTTGACCATTGTATGTATTATATCTTTATTAAATTATACCCATTATTTTTTTATATTTCTTTTATTCTTTTATGTATATATATTTAGAATAATTAATCATTGATAATGTGGTAATTCCGTAATCTATGTTAGGATTATATAATGATATCGTGATTATTATTATTATTATGAACATATTCATTTTTTCTTTATAGAGCATGAGCATATACCTCTATTTAATTTCAGCATATTATTTATTACATTCGTTATTTCATCTTTTATCATTTTTTCTTCTTCTGCAAATATTAAGTTAATCATCAGCGTATTGCCGATTTAAGTAGTATGTTAGTTTTTAGTTTAGATTTTACTTCAAATTTGTTTCAAAATTTTATAATCATTTAATAATTTATTGATTTATTTATACTTCTTTAAGATACTACTATATGGTTTAGGTGTATATGGTCGGGAAGCAAGAGAACTACCTTCACGAACACGTTTCGCTTCATTTAAATAAGATAATACAGAGGAGCGTTTAGCAGCTGCTGCAGTAGATGACGCTAATTTGATAATACATAAAAATTTCCTTTGTAATATGCTTTTCAATCTTTTTTTCTCTTTTTTTTTTTTTTTAAATTGATGGAGTATAAATTATATCTTCCCTATGATCTAATGTACTTCAATTAATTTAATACCCACTATCTGTCAACAACCACATATTGCACAAAAATTATTGTCTCTTACATGTATTGTCACAAATAAATTGTGGAATGCAATATTAAATAAGGAATCCTTACGATCAATTTTAATGTGCGATGATTGTTGTAGGCAGTGGGTAAAAAAAACTGAATGAAAAAAAGATAAATGAATGTGAAATTATATTTTTTGCTTACCTTTATTATTCTCAAAGCCACTGGATGCTATTGGGCGTTTTACAATCATCTGTTGCTCGTATTCAGTTTCTTTATCAACTCTGTCGTATATAATGAAATTTGAATAAATGTATAAAACTCAAAAAAAAAAAAAAAGGAAACAAAAAATTAATTAAAACTGAAAACTAAATCTTGTTTCCACCGGATATATCGGATTAAGGAACATTTACGAAACATCTAACATCTAATAATGGATATAATTAGTAAGTAGTTGTCGCCAACTATATTTCATGGTAATTCAGCAATTATATAAAAACATGATTTTGAGTATAATTACTAAAATTCTGTTTGTTTTTGTTTTTCATCCATAAGCTCTGATATATGCGATATCACAATCATAATTTATGGAAAGTTTTTCTTCATTCAAAACAAACTATTCACCTCTCTTTTTTCAATTCTTAAATGCCTAAGAAAAAGTAAGTTTCCGCTAATTGTATTTTATGTACTTACTCCTCATATGTTGTATGCTTCAGTAAACGTAAATATTTTGGTACTCCAGTTCCGCCAGGTTTTTCAAAAACTGACCTATATAGAAAAAACTTCCGTATCAACCAAATTTTATACCAACATATTTTTATCATTTGTACATGTAAAAATGTACTAATGAGCTGACGTGTACCTGATGAAAATAAAATAAAATAATTTTTAAACATGTATTTCATTCCTACACATAGAAATTAACGAAACAAATAAATGCAATTAATTGCTTTTTCCATTCAAGCACATTTTCATCATTTATGATTTTCGATTATCATCTATAACAGGTACCATCATTTGTTCGTTAGTACATTTACACAAATAATCAATCAATTAATAGTTATATTTTAAATCACATACCTATAAAGTTCTGGATTACCGCCATAACTGTTTTTGGCTAATTCTGGATTCATTTCCATAAGCTCACGCAATTGTTCATGCGATACTTCATCGTTTTTATCAGGTATCAAATACTTACGTACTTCAGCTAAAGCATATGCTACGCGAAAGTAACATTCAGCTGGCGGTGCTACAGTACTAATTTCCAAAAATAGATCTTTATTGAGATGAGCATATTTCGGGTCTGCTGAATTACGCAATTCCTCTTCTTTGGCGCGATCGCGCATCGAGTTACGGCCTTTTATGACAATTTTGCACTGAGTTTCTTCTTGCAGGCGTCTTAGGGAGTTGCCCCTAGGTCCCAGAATTTTGCCTGTAAAATTAAACTTCGGATATTGTTTGATAGGCACAAACACTTTCTGGGTTAATTTCATCGGTTTTTGCTTATAAACGTCTGCATAAAACTCTTTGCCCGGAATCCGACCAGTAGAATACACTCGATCGAAAGCTAAATACAAACAATAGCGTACAAAAATGATTTTTTTTTTTTAGTATTACTAACCTTCTTCAATTAACAAGGCACAAATGGGAAAGTCTGCGGCTAAACGGGAACGCTCTTTATCTAAATCCGCTAAAAAATTTTGAGCAACTTCATTTATTTTAGGTTGATAACCCTCAGTGAAATTCTTCTCTTCAAATTCTTCTTGAGACATTTTTGTCGTGAACTTTTTATATTTTACTTTAATCAACGAGACAGTAACTTTTTCACCTAAGCGACGCCAATAAAAACAAAATGGATACTTTATTAAGAACAGAGTTGTCAAGTCAAGTCTATTTGAATGAATATCAGTCTTAAGAGAGATTGTAAATATTTCTATGAGCAAAAGGTATCACTTTTCGCTTTTTCTTATAACTTTATCGCAGCAAAAGTAAACATTTGCAAAACTTCCTTGTTCATACTTGCCGTAATTGATACTTATAAGCACTCACATAGGTTATCTTATTAACGGTCAAATGTATAATAAAAAACCATTAATTTAATATGCTAATTACATCAAACGCTATTTCTTCCTATAGAATATAATATGTATATTAGGTGCAACACAATATACTAAATACACAATATAATAAATATATAATTAAGTAGTTGTATTTGTTTCCCTCCCTCAGGCATGGGAAAGGCTGTCAAAACAATGAAGCCGCTCATTTTGCTTATATGTTTTGTTCCTCATGATTCATGATTTTCAATTTTTAATTTAACACAGTTTCATCGTTTGTGCAGCCCATGATTTCCCAATTCCCAGAAAGGCTCGTAAAAATTTAGAATTTTTCAGCTTTTAAGAATATAACTGAAAGCTTCTGTGATTAGGAAACGCTCTGTTACTCATTAATTTTGTTTCTATTTATACTTATATCCAACTGGTGAAAACGATTAGTGCTACTTAAGATATAAGGAAGCGCTATCTTTTTTACTAATTTGCTATATTACACCTTATGTATATATTTCATATTTTAATTCTATTTGTTTAAATCTTTCATAAAATGCTTACACACTACGTCAGGAAAAATTGCCATTAAAAATTATCCTTAAGTTAGTTTAGCAACTTAGTTTTTGTCTCTGTCAATACGTTAATGTACACACACCTATACCCATATTTCTAAAGTTAAGTAAGACTGTACCTTCGATCACTTCATGGAAAGTTTTTGACGTTTGTCTAGCAACATGTTATCTATCTCTTGCATTAAAACCAATGTAAAAATATACAAATGCCTTCGTGTGCGTGATGGAAAACTATGAGCTACTCAATTCAGTTTGACTCGTTAAAACCATTCAAAGGCATTTTTGTGTGTCGTTCTCACTCCAATCCATGTACTTTACCATTTTCATAGCAGTATTGATGTGAGAAGACTTTCAGCTATAAAAGCAGCAGACGATAAACAGAAAATCCTTCAATTTACTGGCATCAGCCAATCAAACAGGCATGATAATTCCTTCCTCTCTTCTTCTTCCGGGCTGAACAAGGATATTACTTTTCTCTTCTTTATCCTTTGTGCAATAAAGGACCGATGAATATATGCCAGCGAACTGACGCTCGTATCTTACTGTTTTCCGGCCTGACCAAGCACTTTGTCTGGACAGACAGACAGACAGACACATGTTTACATAGTTACTGAAGTTTCCAAGTCTTCTAACATAGTCAGACCGCGATTGCCGCCGCAAGTTACGGTCGAATATTCGGCCACCATAAGCATCGAGATAATTATCGTCATTATCGTATCTAAAGTCTCGGCCTTGCATCAAAGAGGCCCGCTCCCCAACCATGTTGACTTTTTCTTTCTGGTATCCCTTTCAGTTATTTTCTTTCCTTCCTTTCTTTTAACAAGAAAATCTAGGTCTTTCTTAATTTTATAAGTTATCTTGGAACGGAGGCCCGGAAAGCCCTGAGATTCACCGCAGCTATAGATAGAATAATGTTACAAAATGGTAATGTCACTAAATTTTTGAGGAAATCAATTTTTTTGTTGTATTTATACACTTCCAACTTTTTAGAATAAGTGGGAAAAAATTCTTTATCTAAAACAAATTATTGCGATTAGATTATTTACATCAGATGAAATCCTGCTACGAAGTTAAAGCCTAATCTCTTGTTTATTCATCCCTCACTTCTCTAATGCACCCAAAAATATCTTTAGAGACTATTCATGATCGTTGCAAAGGGTACATAAAGGAAAATATGTTAGCCTAGCTTCACGACAGCGAATTACTTATGAGGCTGAGAAGAATTTGAGCCAAAACGAATTTGTCTCTCACAGATGTAGGAAAAGAGACACGTTGTAACATAAAATCTTGAAGGAAAGATATTTGAATCTGGAAGCCAAGTTTCTTGAAGCGGGGGGCTGTCGAATACAAGAAAACTAAAATAAAAAATGTGTCATTTCTATAGCTTATATCAAAACTTTAAATACATTTAACACGAAACACACAACAACAACAACTCAAACAATTTTCATTTTTTCTTTAGAATTTTTTATCCTTTTGTATTTTTAAAAGAAAATTCCCTAAAGAATGACGCGGGTGATTTTCGATAAGTTGATTTGAACATTTTTTATTAAAACAAAATGGAATTTTCATATCAACTTTTGTCAATCAGTTAAAAACGAACACTTTTAAGATTTCCTACGACACATATGTATATAGATTAAATGGTTTGTTTTTAAATTCAAATTTGGGCCAGTTGTGTCGCGCTCCGCGAACTTTGTTAAAATAGACATGCCTCGAAAGAAAAACTCTGGTGTTGCCATCTTTAACATTTTTCCAAAATGCTTTTTCTCTAGTACTTAAATAGACGCTTAATAATCTCCTCAAATATTATCATTCTATTATCTTTACTTCCATCTGAATAAAATTGTAAAAGTCCCCTTTTTAGACTGTGACAGTGGCGTCACTGCTTAAGATTGCACATTCTGCTTATACATGTTAATATATTTCTTTAAGATGCTTCACATGTAAACGGAGTTTTATGTGAATGTAATAACCTTCAAAATTAATAAATAGCTTTGGCAACTGTGTCCAGAAATAGCCATTTTGATTTGCGTCATTTACGTAGCAAGACATTAAATATCATTACCGTTCAAGTGAAAATTAGTTGCTCGTTTACAATTAATAATGTCTCATGAAGAATACGATGAGCCTGAAAAAAGTGTCCCTGGAGGCTATCGTCCGAAAATAAATGAAGTTGCTCAGAATTTTTTGGCCGATTTGGATAAAGAGCGCTCTCGTTTACCAGAAGATTTTCCCTTATGTGCTTTGTTGATCGGAGAAGGTTAATATTAAAATAAAAAAATTTTTTTTAGCTTTTTTATGAATTTCTTGTGAATAGCTTTTGACCGGGTTTATTCTACCGGTCGGATACCGGGCAAAGAATTTCATGCTGATGTTTATAAACAGAAGCCGATTAAAATAACCCAAAAAGTGTTTGTGCCTATGAAACAATATCCGAAGTTTAATTTTAATGGTAAAATTCTGGGACCTAAGGGCAACTCCCTAAGACGCCTGCAAGAAGAAACTCAATGCAAAATTTTCATAAAAGGTCGAGGTTCGATGCGAGATCGTAGTAGAGAAGAGGAATTGCGTAGTATGGGAGATCCAAAATATGCTCATCTCAACAAAGACCTATATGTGGAAATTAGTACTGTAGCACCTCCAGCTGAATGTTATGCTCGCGTGGCATATGCTTTAGCTGAAGTACGTAAGTATTTGATACCTGATAAAAACGATGAGGTATCGCATGAACAATTGCGGGAGACTATGGAAATGAATCCAGAATTGGCTAAAAACAGTTATAGCAGTAATCCGGAACTATATAAGTATATAGTCTAGAATATATAAGTTGGACTATTAATTAATTGATTATTTGGCTTCTCTGTAGATCTGTATTTGAGAAATCAGGCGCAGGAGGAACTTCTAAATTTCTACGTTTACTTAAACATGCCGCATATGACGAGTAAGTATATGATTGATAAACTTCTTATAAACATGTTAGATTTTCTCCTTGGAATACATGACTGAAGAATAAGGAAATGAACTGTTTTGTAAATGATATCCTATTACTAAAATTTACTCATTTCATGGTATGGACAGCACCCCTAAAGAGATACATTACGAACCTAAGCAAACTCCAAAACACGCGATGAAATACACTGAGTTCGAATTTAGTAAAGGTAAGCAAACGCAGAAAAGAAGAAACCCTATTTTCATCCGGTTGGGATTATTCAT
>KK351132.1:219682-240517 GCA_000671755.1 Glossina brevipalpis | reverse complement strand
TATATATATATATATATATCATATATTTTGACATATCATATATTTGACATATATATATATATATACATATACATATATATGTAGTGTGAAGTTGGTTGTGAAAAAATACAATTAAGCTCTCTGTTGAAAAAAATAACAGCATGACTTTCCAGACAACCCAATAGTTTCAAAATTAGCAGAAAATCTTCTTTAGATGCCAATGCTTCTACTGTGTAACCTTGAAGAATAAACGCCTATATTCTTGTACTTATGTGTGTGGAATATTAGTAAGAGGATATTACTTTATATAGAACAAATATGGAGTAACATCTTGTGTGTGTAGAGCATTAAATGATCTTTAAAAGTGATCCAAAGTATTTTTCTTTTCATTAACATTGAGACGAGTTATTGTTGTTGTTGTTGTTAATTCATTAAGTAAAGATGAACTTGAATTTTTAATTCACTTAACATTAATTAACTGTTCGCTGGGCATGGCTCATTTTAAACAAATTTAATGCTATTAACGAAATCGTTATTTTTAGTTTTTTTTTTATTATTTAGTTGTTTTACTATTTCTTTAAGAAATTAAATACACACAAAATTCATTAAAACCAAATTGTTAAAACTGTAATTAAAATTATCTTTAAACATTTTTATGTATTCATCACTGAACTGAGTGATGGTAGTAAAAAGACCTGCATATACTATTATAGTATTTATGTTATACTGACATTTTTTTCTTTTATTATTGCGGGAAATACGCGCCAAAGACCTCAACATATATTTGAAAAAGTTGATGATTCATGTGAGATGTTTTGCTTAACAAGACATGATGAAGTTAACTTTAAAAAAGTGAAAATTAAAGAGAAAGAAATATATTTAACTTGGATAAGCATATATGTATACTACTACTACTAATATATACATACATATATATAGATTTATACGCTCGCTATATATATATGTATCATGTACCGGATTTATTTCAAATTACATCTAATTAATTATACCATTTGACAATAACTTTTTGTTAATAGCGCAACAATCTGCAATAAATTTTTCTACGACTCGCCTTTTTTATTTATGACTTTTTAATGATTAATGATTGAATCGATTTATGTGATTTTGGATTTGATGTCTAATGTACATCAATAGGACAAAAGTTAAAACGATACTTAAAGTTTTTGAGGCTTTAATTAAAGAAAACATAAAATTGTAAGCTTTTGGCTACCAATATAGAGATAGGTTATCTTTCCCGTTCAAGTTAAACTTGAGATTAAGTAGATTTTTTTTTTGGTTTCTCAAATCAAAGATGGCATTTAATGAAAGGAGACAACTTTTAGAGAAAAACGATTTTGAATCCGTTAAAAACGAATTTAAGTTCGTTTTTCTCTCTTAATGTTATTATACGATGTGCAGCTTTGTTAAGTAAGTAATTTTCAAAAGTTTGTTAAAAATAATTCTAGGAAGGAAAATTTGAATTTGATTAACTTATTTGATAGGTATTTTCATATACATTCCCAAGATATATGTGCATATAATTGGTATTTTCTAGTTTGGACGCGCTAAGGTCTCAAATTTGGTTACTTTTGAAATGGTCTCGACTGCCGTTAATCTATTGATTTTCAAGTATTTATTGAAAGGAATTTATTAAAAAAATTAATTTTAATTTTTTTAAATAATTTTAAAGGTTTTTTCATATAGATTCACATGGCTTTTACAAAAGACTCTTAGGTATTTGAATTTGGACGAACTAGCCCTTCCAAAACCAATAATAGCTTAACGCTAATTGGTTTACAGATCTATGTTAATGTATTTTACAGAGCTGTGTTGATGTTATTAGTAAATGGCTTTGGTAGTTTAATTCGAATTTATCTTCACACTGTTAATTATTTCTAACCAAAAAAAAAAGAATTGTTGATAAATTTTGATTAATTGATTTTACACCTAAAACGCCCCTTTACTCGAAAACTTATATAAGTAATAATAAATAATGAATTCGCTTTGTCTCTACTTCATCTTTGCTTTGGTAAAAGCGATTTATAATAGAAGCGAAAAAATATTGAGTTTTTTTTTGTTTTTTTTTTTTTTTAGCAAATTTTACGTTGCGCTTTTGTTTTTTTTTCGTAATTAAACAATGAAAAATTCTTTTCAAAAATTTTACACATTTTCACATTAATATAACTATTGATGCGATTGACATGAAATAATAATTTATCTGTATGAACATTATAGACTGAAAGGTCATCATTCGTTCATATGAATGCCAGTATGATGTAATCTGATTAGTATCGTCCGATATCGATATATGACGCTAAACATCATTTGATGACAAAAGAGACAACAAAAGCGCTCGATGTTTTTTCCTTAATATTAACATATATTTGATATTGTAACGGCGGCGATCAAGCAAATATTAAAGTTTTCCAACAAACTTTTTGTCTTTTAATTGAAAGATACCTCAAACCGGCTTGTTAACAAGGCCGTAATTGAAATACATAACCATTTACTAATGTCTTATAGCTGATAAGTATCGAAGATTTCTTGTGTGATAACATTAAAATTCTTTATCGTGTTTTTTTTTTTTTTTTGACATTTGATCACGACTTAGCTTAATGTGATTTTCGCGTTATTCTTAAAAACAATTGAAAATTTTTCTTTTTTATTTATTGTTTTATAATTACTTAAGATGTCTCGGCATTTAATTATGTTAAAAGTTGTGTAATCATATTTTACTGTGTACACACACACACACACACACACGCAAATATGTATGTTTAGATAGGCATGTACATACACATGTAAATGTTGTATCCATTTTACCATGAAATTTGAAACTTGAATGTCATTTATGAATAGTATGCTGGGAAAAAACCAAAACTGTGAAATACAATATTTCGTTAACGTAATTTTTTAATATAAAACTCTTGGTTTCAAATCAGAAAAATACATAAAAAATTTTTTGGTTTTTTTTTTATTTTTAACCACAAAGAATATGAAAAGTTTTATTATACATCATACATATAAATTACATTAGCCTGGTTCGATTCTCTTCACACCCACCACAGGCAATATACATCGTAGATCCCATCAAGTTTGACGTCAATCTTGTTGTTGCTTGGTACCAATATTTTCTTAATATATTTCGAGCTGAAATGTTTGGCGACGATCGTAAAAGTTTTTCGTTAATCGTAAAAGTTTGGGAACAATCTTTTTTTCTGGTAGCAAGTTGTTTTCTATATTCCAAAATGACGAAGTTGACAAAAATCGCCAAATTTTGGCTGGGCGTTGTATGCAATAGTTTCACGACAACCGTAAAAGTTTGATGACAATCACAAAAGTTTGGCGTTAATTGCAAATGTTTGACGATAATCGCAAAACAATGGCTTTACTCGCAAAAGTTTGACGTTCATCGCAAATGTTTAACGATAATCGCAAACTTTGGCTTTATTCGTAATAGTTTGTCGTTAATCGCGAAATTTTGGCGACAACTGCAAAAGTTTAGTGACAATCTTTTTTTGTTTGGCAGCAAGTTTTTTCTACCTTCATTCCGTGATCGAAAGTTCAGTGATAATTGTAAAATTATGATGATCTTAAGCTGGTATTTTGTTACGAAAACTGAACTTTAAATAGTAAAATTTTTATGTTGACTCATTATAGAGCTAGAGAAGAAATGAAGATCATGACGTGGATATTTTAAGAAATAAACGATAACAATAGCATCAGGTTCAAGTATCGTTGGCTCTCAATTTTAAGGTTTTAGAAGAAGTCATTAACGTTTCTTTGATTTTTTCTGTTCCGAAAGTTCAATCTTAACGCAGTGTTTTCTTTCATTTTTGCACCAAAGAGGGTTATCTAATAGTAGGTCGTGCCCTTGTGGCAATCCGTCTGAGAATCGGAAACATGTCTTATGTGAACGTCCCTTGTACTCAAACATTAGAAATTTGCAGGCTATGGAGATCAGGTCGACAAAAAATGACTTCAACTTTAGTGATGCACACTCCGTGGACAACTATGTGGTGTATCTTAACTGTCGGTGCCACTTAATATAGGATTCCTTTGGCGTCTGTGTTCCTTTTCTTTTCGTTGTATGGGAAGCCGTATCTTTGGGTGGATGTGGCGCCAATCTGCTAAATTTTATAGTTCCATTGGCATATAGGCGACCAGTACGAGATTGTATGGATCTAAGGTACCACGGTGGTCAGTAAGCCCCGGGAGATTCCTGCTGCGTAGAATTGTTGGCTACAGTGTTGACGTTCCTGACTGCTGGAAACGGTCCCCCAGGGAGCTTCGTGGTCGCTGTGATTACTCCCGAAGGACGGGGGAACATTAAATATTTGTGGGGTTCGATAGGCCCTGTTAGAAGGAAAGACATGCCATACATATGTCTTTATTCTGGAACTGCAGGGTTGTAAAACATTCCAATTCTGGGGTCTTACTGCCTGGGGGGTATAAGTGGCTCTTTCCCACTCCGTGCACCAACGGGCACCGTGGTGTTAAGCCTTCACGACAGGGATCCACGCAAAACCCCTTGACTTTCCAAAATGGCTCTTACTGTTATCGAGCGACTAAGCACACGTTATTAGAAAGTCCTATTTTTTATATGCTCGCTCCTACCAATCTAAGTGAGTTGTTCGGAATGCATTGATATCCGAGGTTGAAAACTCCGTGTAAGTGCCTTTGCGTGCCAATCGTTAGAACTATAAAACTTTCCTTAGAATATTCTTGTTATACCTAAATTCTTGGCTTCTTTTCTTGTCAGGTTGAGTTCCAAAAAATTTTCGAATCCGAAAATTAAAGTAAACCTTTACCAATGCTTCCATTATGTTATCTGAATGAAATTAGTGTCTGTTTGTTATGTTAAAGGCACTCCTTTATTTATAGGATAGAGGAGGTACGATTATTATTAAAATACTTCGAAAACAAACAATAAAAATTCAATCAGTTTCAGTTGAATATAAAATGTTGATTAATTTTATGATCATCACAAGAAGAATTCAAAACATTATAAAAATTTTGTTAATGACATAAGTAGGCTCATAAATTTTAATACTTTAATGCTTTTACATTTTGATTATCATCTCTTTAAAGCCGAAAATTAAAGAATTTAAATAGCAAACCGTTCGCGCATTACAATCGTCATTAAAAAGAAAGCAGAAATGGACTGCAATCAGCGTTTACTCTTTTCGCTGCAGCTTTGAATTGCAAAGAATTCTCCTTTCAAATCACCGTGCAGGCAGGTGTAACATCATCACTCTGTCCCGATTTACTATGAAAAAAAAAAAGCTTATAAATATTTCTCTTATGTTCCGCTTCAATAACTGATATGTTATTTACATTTTATACTTCGTTAACCATACTTAGATAATGCGAGATAGTTTTCGCTTAGACACCACCATCATCATCATCATCATGAAACGCAAATATATTTAAATATAACACCGATGGTTGTGTACTCTTTTTCAGCAATGTTTCTATTACTTTCCAAATATGTTATAAAGGGTGTCTCAACAAGTGTGTGCACTATTTCGTTTAAAAATAAAAACATTTTTTGACTGAGTTGCGATGTTTTTATTGCATTATGACCTCTCGACTCTCATGAAATGTTCATAACTTTTTGCCAAAGATGGTGCTGTAAACTCATCGATGACGCATTGGATTTCGGCTTTGAACTTAGAGCAATTGTTTTCGGTTTATTTGCATAAATCCGAGATTACAGAAAAGCTCAAAGAATGAAATCTTGATGGCTAGTTGACATCAGAATTTCGTGAGATGATTTGGTCCACTATTTCATGCGCGACATGTTCTATTAAAACTAAATGTCATCCAGATTCAAGCCAAGTCCAGCTGAGGCCATAAGAATTTCGTTATCATGTCCCTGTAACCAATGCCGTTCACAGTCATAGCAATTCCGTGCTTATTTTCAAGAAAAGTGAGCCCCAATCACTCCATCTGATCAGAATCCGCACCCGACAATTGTTCATTGTGAATGCATTTGTTTTCCATGCATTGTGTAAGGGTTTTCTAAGTCCTAAATTCGGCAGTTACGTTTATTTACGAAGCCATTCAGATGAAATTGCGTTTCATCGGTGTGAAGATGACTTTTTTTTCGAAAAATCGGCATGCACTTCACTTTGCTTCCATTAACTACCATTGAACGAATTGCCGGCGTTATGCAATTTTTAATAATCGAAACTAATCATAGGTGACATTTGTCAAATTTTAGAGTTGCCATTTCCATGAAAAAGCGCCCCCTTGTTGAGACAATTCAGTTAGTTATTCAAGAAACTGTGAACTAAATCTTCAACTTTATTGGAAATTCATAATCCACTGGGTCAGACCTAATGTAAAGATTATTAAGAAAGCAAGCAAAAACGGAAAAGGCTTTTTATCCAACAAATTGACGTATTCTCGACCAAGTTTGCTTTACTTGAGTAATTGAGGCAAAAGATGATACTCAATCAATTTTTAACGATTATGGCTCGTGCTGGGAGAATTTATTGAAGAATCTTCTAATGAAAATTAGGCCTACGATAAGCCATCCAAGGAGGAGGACAAGGAAGTTCAGATACCAAATAATGGCTTGGTAATCATCTGCCTTTGCAAGTAGCTTTATGAAAATGGTATTCAGAAAAACTGTAGCTACTGTATCGTGAAATGAAGGTCGAATCGTTCACGCAGATTTTCTGAAGGCATAGTTGACCGATGTGATTTTAAACAAGGGAAGCTATTATTAATTTCCGTATAAAAAAAAACAAAATACGCTCGATCTTTGCACAAGTGTCTTTCGTTTCAATTTGTGTATATATGGTCCAAGGAAAAAGTATGTTTCGTTCAAAGTTCAAATCTCATTTCTTTGTAAATTGTTTAAACCAAAATCAAATCTTTTTTCATTATTAAATATTTAAATCATTATGTCATCACTGCAGAAATTCTGGAATATCTGGGCGAAAAACTGAACCAACTTTTAGGTCAGCTATAAGAAGTTTCATTAAAAGTGTTCCCCCGCAGGGAGAAGAGGAAATGGTGTAGACGACGTAGAAATTCTAAATTCTTTCGAATTCTCATTAACGCTGTTTTGGTGAAAGACGACGTCAGTCTCACTGATCAATTCTGAACGCTTTATCTTAGTAGGTAACGTTAATCGCGTGTTAGTTGTCTAGAGTTCAATTAATGGTTTGGTTAGTTTATCGCAGCTTATGACGCATTCTTATTTCTTATATTACGATTCTAACTCAAAGCTAGAAAATAAACTTTGTGGTAACTATTACAAAATAATTTGCAATTTTTACGATTTTTTATTTCTGGTTAGCGCGAATAGAATAGCAAAATTAGTTTAAAAGCATTCCTTCGTTGATGATAAGAACTAAACCTGAAAGAATTTCTTGCTGTTAATTACTTTCGATTCGCTAGGTAAGCTTATAATGCTTATTGAAAGTATTTATTTGCTTGATTTAAATTTCATTTGTTGTTGTTGTTGTCTTTTTTTTTCTTCTTTTTTTAGAATAGAATAAATAGTAAATAAAAAAAAAAGCAATCACAACAACAAACTTCATCTTTAATCAAGCATTAAATTCCAATACTAACCAATGTTTACTCATTATTGTATGAGTGTCTGAGAATGTAATTTGCATTGAATGATTCAATACACTATCTTTTCCCCGGACCGCAGCAGATATAATATATTTAATGCGTTCTTTCTTTCTTATTATTGCTTTCTATTGTGTTTTTGATTAAGGAGTGGTAATGTAACGCTTTGTAAATGCTACAGTTGTATATAAATTCTCTTTGTATATCATACACACAGATCACATGTTTCTCTATATATGTGCATGTGTATCTTAATTAAATGTATTTTAATTTGATTCCATTTCATCTGTTCATGGCTGCGAATTTTTTATATACAAGTAAGTATGTACCGATTCGATCGATTATTAGTTTTATTAACATTAAAATGAAATACACAACGATTCTAAAACAAAAAAAACCAAAACAAAACAAAAATGCCAATTGACCTGAAATCATTTTATTTGCTAATCATACACACGACCGTACAGGTTGTGGCCAAAAACAAAATTATTAATCGAAATGTGAATTTAAATACATTTTTGACCATAACTCGCTTTTCAATATAAGTCTGACCAGACGTGTCTTATAAATTATTTTTTTATAATAATAACCAGCAAACAAAAATTAATTCATAGATTTATTATAAATAAATTTTTATTTATAAATACATATGTATATATAAAATAAATATATATATAAATATATACATATATATATATATAATAAATATATATATATACGTAAAGTAAATCATTAGATGTAGAAATAAATTCTCGATATTTTTTGATAAAATGCAAAATTGATATAAAATATACGAAGCTTTAAAAATAAGCTTTAAAGCTTTAAAATACACAAAGCTTTGAAAATAAGCATTAAAGCTTTAAAATATACAAAGCTTTGAAAATAAGCATTAAAGCTTTAAAATATACAAAGCTTTAAAAATAAGCTTTAAAGCTTTACAATATATACAAAGCTTTAAAAATAAGCTTTAAAGTTTTAAAATATAAAAAGCTTTAAAAATACGTCTTAAAGCTTTAAAATATACGAAGCTTTGGAAGTAAGCTTTTAAGTTTTAAAATATTCGAAGCTTTGGAAATAAACTTTTAAGTTTTAAAACATATGAAGCTTTATGATGTATGGTTTTTTGTCTCTTATCGAATGATCTCAGGGTAGAAACTTCATGTTTTAGAGCCGAAATAGTTTACGACCAATTTATTCATATCTCCAACTTTTATGAATCTTTGCTCCAGCAGATATAATTGAATCGCGCTTTGAGCCAGTAGTAATCAGAAAGAGGCAGATCTGGAGAGTATGTTGCAATTGGAATAACTCATCGGCTTAACTTGAACATCACTTCTGTATTACTTTTATTGCATATGGATGGATGGACGTATGAGAACGTCCAACGTCCGAAAAAGTAAGCGAGATAGATAGTTTAGATACCGATTCATGCAGATTTTGCGAAGGTGCAGTGGAAACGTTCCGTCATACCCCGAGTAAATGCGAGACCGTCTGCAAAATTGGACACCAAGTGTTGGACCAACACTTCGTAACGTCAGACATAGCATGGTGCATCGAATCAAAAAATATGAAAGGATTCGTAAGAATGTTAAAACTTAACGGATAAGGAATAAGGGCGTGGACAATAGATCTTTTAGGTCGCGCTGTACGGATTGCCCATAAGTAGCTACAGCTTGAAGGGTAGGGCTAAGAGTGAATACAATAGATCTTTCAGAACGCAGTATGGATTGCCCATAAATTACAACAGCATATAACGGAATTCTCTTAGCTGTCTAAATGAAATTTTCGCGTCAGCTACATTTTGTAAAACCATTAATTCCAGCAAAAAAGAGAATTTGTTTCTACACCTAATATATGTGTGTAATTAGCTTAAAATAAATCTATGAATTAATTTATGCACATAACAGCACTGCAGAGTCTATAAATGTAAAGGATAAAAATAGGTCGTGTAGTGTAAAGAACTCGGTCGCACATTCTATGGTTATTATGCTATGATGCCTTTTGGTATAGGCGTAGATGTTAAGATATTTTCGTGTGTATTAACATCGTTTCAATTTAAAAAGAAAGCCAAAGAGTTAAAAGACACAAATGAAAATCCTCATAATTTCTCATATTAGGTACTCTTGAGAAAGTAGTATGTGCGAAGTATAGTAATGAACACATATTTTTTAATGAGAACATTTGCTTGTCATCTATAAAAAGTTTTTTACATAAATTTTACCACTCACTCAATACCAAATTCTTATGAATGCTATCATGATTGCGGCAGAAGAAAAAATAAAGTTAAAGTCATTTCCGGATTTTATGCTTTATTTATAACTTTTTTGTGGCTGCCGACTCAGTATATATACACGTGTTACATAAATAAAATGATTTTCCAATTATAGATTGTTTTAAAAAAAAAAAAAAATATTTCTAGAAATTATTCGGCATAAGATCACGCACATGTGTATGCCTTTGTATCCCTTTGGTTTGTAACGCCCAGAAGGAAATCTCGGAGACATCACAAAGAATATATATATTCTTGATCAACATCAAATTTAGAATCGATTTAAGCATGTCCGTCTGTCCGTCTGTCCATCTGGGTAATGTCTATGGTTAACATT
This sequence comes from Glossina brevipalpis, assembly GCA_000671755.1. NCBI lineage: Eukaryota > Metazoa > Arthropoda > Insecta > Diptera > Glossinidae > Glossina > Glossina brevipalpis. Next base: position 230,342 of record KK351132.1, on the reverse strand, counting down.
CTCCTGGCCGCAAAAGTGCATATATCCGCTTCAAATTTGACAGAAACATTGGAAGTTCTTGCACTCAGATTGTTATTGAAAGTAGATCAGATCGGTCAAAGGACATGCCCACAGTGCAACGTAGACTGAGAACACCTCTGCTTTCAAAATCGAAAAAAATTTGATTTTTGCTCATTAGTTATAAACCATAGCAGATAGAATTACAAAAATTTTAAAAACAATTGCGCTATCTATCTCGTAGTATCTGCGAAAAAATGGAAAAGTTCCATTACGCCCACTCAATATAGTAGAATATTGGAAATTGATTTTTTTTTGACAATATTTTTAAGTAAATTAGCACCGTATTATGGTTTTTGTAGAGGTTTGAATAAGTAAACAAGTGCACGTCTTGTAAAAATATTTCAATTGTCTGTTGTGCTTCATAACTCTTTCACGCGAAAGGATGCGTACACATAAGACGAAAAAATCTGCAGTAATTGTGTCCGGGAGTAATTCACCTGATCTCGGGAACTGGACATCTCTGTGAATGGTTTGTCTAACTCACATCCGTGCTCGCGGGCCTGTAAGCCCACATGAACTCAAGATCTTAAGTCGAACAAACCGCAACGCTTCTTATGTGAAAGGTGATTACGTTTCAAAAACACGTAGTCCGGATTTTCCTAACCAACAGGTTTTTTCTATTCAACGCAGTAACGACTACTGTCGTGTAGTACAGTTTAGTATTGAGAAAAGAATTGTGTGCCTGCGATATATGAATCGAACAAGTTGTTGCCCCAGAATTCCGAGAAAACGTAGGTGGGTAACGAAAGATCTAATTAGTAGGAAGGCCTATTTAATGCAATACTTTTAGCTTTCATAATAGAAAAATTTTTCTATGATGGGATTTGAAATATTAAATTTGGAGTTTTAATCTAATTTGGAGTTTTTCATTATAACCTTAGAATTTTGAACAATTTTTTAAATTAAGTAAAAAGATTTTAAATCTGAAAAGCGGCAATAGATCGCGTCACGATAAACTTAAAATTAAAACTTAAACCGTTCTTTGTTATTTCGATTTTGTTTGATTATGTTTTAGATAATGAAAGTTCAGTAAAGAACTTAATTTTAATTTATGATTCATTTTCTCTTCCACTTACAGTTTTCAAAACGCAAAGGTTATATAAATTTTGTTTTGTACAAAATTATTTTGAAAACAATTTTGAAAATCGCTGGTGACGAGACTGAAACACTATATTTCTACATATAACAGACGAATGGTTAAATAACGGAAGCATTGCGTACTAGGCGGAGGTATATAAAAATATATTAAGGTAAGTGGTGCCCAAACAGAAAAAGAAACACATTTTAAAGCGAATCTTGAAAATCCATAAGTTAAGATCTGAAAAAAAAACCGAAAAACCGAAATACCCTCTACTCCTATCACCTTTATAATAAAAATAAATTTATATTTTAATAGGTGGGCGTGGCAGTTTTTTGTACTTTTATGGGATACAGTAAAAACTTTTATTGTGTAGTTTACGAGTAATGAATAAAACACACAAAAAACCGCGCTATGTTCAGGTTGTGTTGCACTATAGGGGTGACCTGTGGCCGATCTGCTCTTTTTCAATTCCAGTGGTGAAAGAACTTTCAATGTTTTTGCCAAATTTCATCCAAATATTTTAATCTTTGCGACCGGGGAAATGGTTATCGTAGACCTTACACGAACCAGCAGAGAAACAGATGGACAGATAGACGGAAGGATACTAGTCTCAGTGGATTTCGAATTCGATTCAAGATCAAGAATATATACACTTTATGAGTTACTGATCAATATCCTACTTATGCGGTTTCTGAAACGTTTTTTTATGGTGACAAACGTTTTTATCAAAACATAGAGTGGGTGTGATCGATCCTTTTCAATACTAACTTGCGTGCTTTGCGAACTTCCAATGTTTTTGCAAAATGTGAAGAAGATATCTTCATTCTTTCGGTTACGAAATTATTGCCAAAAATATTACGCAGACGGACAGGCATACACACGGAGAGATGGACACACGGATAGACGGGTACACAGACAGACTGACAGACGGGCATACGGACAGACGGACACAGGGACAGACACACACACGGATAGACACACGCACGGACAGACAAGCACACGGACAGACAAGCACACGGACAAACGGACGCACGGACAGACTGACAGGCGGGCACACGGACAGACGGACACGGACAGACACACACACGTGCACATCGACAGACACACACACACGGACGGACGGATACACGGACAGACAACTCATGGACAGACTGACATGGACGGAGAGACACACGAATAGACGAACACATGGATATATGGACACACGAATAGACGGCCACATGGACATATGGACACATGGACATATGGACACATGGACATATGGACGCATGGATAGACGGATACACACGAATAAATGGATAGACGAACAGATGGACACATAGACAGACGGTCACGTTGAAATCGATTATAAATTTAATGGTATGGTTTAATATATGTATACTTTACGGGATCTCTAAAGCTTCCTTCTGGACTTTGCAAAACAAAATGACAAAACGAATATAGGGGGTATTGGGAAAAGCCCTTCGATGAGAGTATAAAGAAATATATATATATATATATATATAAATACAAATAGAATTTCATTCATACTTCCGTCTAAGATATGAGAGAAGATTTCGTTTAATTATAGTCAGCAATGGAAGGCTGCATTTCAATTTTTTGCTTAACATTCTTTTAAACTAACAAACGAATCTTGTTTGTCTTAGAAAACCTAAATATCGCAGATTGATTTCTTCGTATTAAATACTGATCAGGGAATTTTTTTGCTTTGTTTGCTTCTTAATGTGTGTATGAACAGAAAGCCAACTTAATATACAGAAGATGGTCGATCGAAAAAAGAAGAAAAAAGGAAAACATTTCAGTGCACACTAATCATTTCCAGACAGATAGAGAAAAATTTTAATTGAAAAATTATATTTAAATCATGCAGAAAATTGAGGTCAAACATTTATGAAAATTGAATAACATGAAGAGTATCAGTTGTATCGTTGTGTGTTTGCCTTAAAGTTATTGAATATACACATAAACTTTACGTTAACACATTTCCATCATTCACTCTGTTTAACGGAAAGAAATTTAATTTTAATTTTTGCACTTTTTTTTTACTATAAATTAAACTAAATTAAATTTGTTTATTTATTTATTTTTTATTTTTATTTTTATCAAGTATAGTGGGTAGCTAAACTGCAAATAAATTGTCAAGTGCTTTAGATTTAACTGTTTTCAGTTCGATATATGAAAGTTTCAATGCAAATCGACATAATCTCGAGAACTTTGTCGAGTGTAGGCTCAAGATACTAGCTTCCAATGGCATATAAGGACTTTTTTCAAATGTAGGGAGGGAATGGTGATAAAGACGGTTTGACTAAAGCCATTTTCAATAGAGGCTTTCGTTTTTGTGACGAAATACATCAACATATGTGACATTTCATCGAAAAGTCTCTAAAAGTGTGACCAATAGACTGAATATGAAAATACCTAAACAGACAGAGTAGGAGGACGGACAGACGGATGGACATGATTGCTGCATCCATTGAAGAAAATGTTTTTTTGTATCGAGTGATTTTATAAACGCGGTAAATTCAGTAATAAATTCTTCGAAGTCTCGCACTTATGTGCAAAAGCTTTATATTTTCTTACCACAAGTAGCGAAGGGTATAGAGAGAAATAACAAAATGAATAGAAAAATTAATATACCTTATATATAGCTTCTTTCGCGAAAAAAAAATAAACTTAAAAATTCCAAAACAAAAAAAAAACAAAAAAAACGAAAACAAGAACTTCTAAATATAATTCGAAACATATGGTTTCTATATATGTAAATGAAAATTATAGCAGAAAACGAGCGCATAAAATTATTTCAAAAGTACGCGTACGTGCGTACATAGATGTGATGTGCTGCTAAGTAGTTGAAAACATACATTTTGTGTCTCTTGGAAGGTAAATTTCATACATTTTTCTTTTTTTTCATATTTTTTATGTTTTCTCTCTTTGACTAAGCTTAATATTTTTTAGACAACTTAGCACTAAGTATAAGAGTACTATGCTGTCTATTAAAAGCTATGAATTTTACGTTCTGGCATAAAAGCATAAAATAAAAAGTTTCATCAAATTTTTGCTAGTAACGAACTATTTTCCAACATTTTTAATTTAATTGCAAATGTTTGTTGGAAAACTTTTTTAATATTTTTTAGTAAAACTTTTAGCAGAAAAAAACGTCTTCTACTCTTCACTTGCAATAAAAAAAAAAAGTTTTTCTTTGTTTTATACATCACACAGATGGATGGTATAATAGCTTTATAAATTGTTTGTAACGCCTGAAATGCATGCTTGAAATGCATGCTTGAAATGCACGCTTCATATCCGGGTTTAGTAAGGAATTTTAAAAAGTGATTTAATTATTTTTGGTAATAGTTCTAGGCAAAGTTTATTGTTCTGAACAAAAGTTCGTATCCATATGCATATCGTCGTCGAATAGGCAGAAAAAGGGCAAACGATTTATTCTCCTTCCGGCTCTTTTACTTTGACCAAGAATGCCTTTTTCGATATAAGCATTGAGTTTTACCTTTTGACAAGAGTACGAGGCATCAAGAGATAGAATCAAAGCCAACTACAGTCTCTTCGCTTTCATAACCGACACCTAGAGAAGGTTTATAACAATCTTGATTTTTTATACTAGGCAATAGATACTCCTAAAAACTATGCGTTCCGTCCGCGTATAAGTCTGTCTGTTATTGGGTAGTTTAGGCCAAAGATGAATGAATGAATGAAATTGAGAATGGCTGGGATAGGGTCATTTTTACGACTGTTCTCCAAATAAGGCTTTGGTTTGACACAGTCATCTGATTGTATGAGAGATGAAAAGGGATGGGACGGGACCCCATTTTCACGACCACTCTCCAAATACGGGTTTATATTGAAAAAGTCATCTGATGTATGAGAGGTGTATACGGATGGGATAGAATCATTTTTACGGCCACTCTTCAAAGAAGGCTTTATTATAAAAAAGCCATTTTATGTACGAGAGATGAAAACGGATGAAATGGGACCATTTTTACGACTACTCTTCAAATAAGGCCTTATTTTAAAAAAGTCATCTGATGTATGAGAGGTGTATAGGGATGGGATAGAATCATTTTTACGACTACTCTTCAAATAAGGCTTTATTTTAAAAAAACCCATCTGATGTATGTCTAGATACTTTTGTGTTCAATCTACAGATCGTAATTTTGAATATATATTAATAAAATTCGAAACACTGTTATTATCTTGGTCCAAGAAGAAGAAGAGTCACAAGAGTCTTTTCAAAAAGTAGTTACAAAAAAAAATTTCAATTGTTAATACTTCTCGACAAATATTTTTAGAAAATAACATTTTAGTATACTAAGTAAACGTGGAAAATTCGAATGGGACAGGAGTTTGAACCACCTTTCATATAAAAAACAAATCCGGTAATAAAATCGAATTTTTGTTTTATTTTATAATGGAAATTACGATTTGAGACTTAAATTTTTTGTACTTCGTTTGGAGTTTTCCACAATAGTGAATGTTATACTGAAATGGGACTACATTGGTTTATCCATATAAGGCTTCACATGAAAAGTAAGCAACAAGAATTAATTTTTCGTATTTTATAACGAAGACAAATAAATAATAATAAGTTTTATTGAATAAAAAAATTAATTATAGTATGATAGGATCAAGTTGTTTGACATTTTGGGTTGCGTTCCAAACACAGGCTGTCACGAAAAATAGATCTTTACATGTAAGCAACACATTAATATTTTAGTTTAGTTTAATATTTTATAACGGAAATAGATGCAGAATTGTATCAATAAAGTGGTGTAAAGTATTCGATTGTCGGTTTTTTCTAACTCGAAAACTCGCTTTAACTCGTTCACTTTTAGATAATTTACTTAATACTTTGTTAAATATATGACTTACATCGAATTAAAGTTAAAGTAATCAAATATTTTAACAGGATTTTCGTTATACTACAAAAATTATGAGGGAAGAGTCTAGGGAGGAGAAAAGCAATCATTCGGGAGAAAATAGTGCTCTTAAGAAATTTTGTTGACTAGGTCAGTGGGGTTTCAGAAAAAAACAAAAAAAAAAAGAGAGATTTTTGTAAAAACATACTGAGAATAAAGGCAAGATGGCAGTAAACCAAATGTTGCTGCAACATTCTAGTAACATTAGTGATATGAACTCGTACTCTGTGAATCTAAACAAGAGAAGTAGGAAGAAGAAGAATAATCATAGTCTATCTCATAGGGGTTTGACATAAATTGAAACTACGATTAACTTGTTGCATATTTTTTTGGAAAATATAATAATTATTCTTATAGAGTTTACATTATAAGCAAAAACTATTATTTTCGGACATATGGAATAGAAAAAAGATGTGAATTATGAAAATGAAAAAGATTTGTTCGTACTGATTTAAATATCTTTAGTATAAAAGTAAGCGATTTCTCAATTGTTCAACGAAAGACGATTCAACATCTTTCATAGTTATTTTTATTATTTGATATTTTATGATTTATTATAAATCCTACTTCGTAAGTAACACTAAAGCATATTTAATATTTTTTTTTACAAAAATTCCATACTGGCATCAATGTCACACAATTTAATTTGACAAACGATTTACGATCTGACTAAATTATCCCAAAATAAAAGAGTTGTTATATAAAAAAATATTGTAATCATTTTTTTTTTTGAATTTTTGTCATAAGTTGATATGAATAATAATAAAAAAAAAAAAAACAAAAAAAACATATTCGCGTGCTCTACAAATCTCTGTTGTTCCTTCTTCAATGACTTCAACTCAATTAAATAAATTGTTTAAAAATCAAGAAAATGCAAGACAAGCATATAATATAACCAAATGACCAAACTAAGCAAGGCCAACGGAAACTGAGCATGCATAGAAAGAACCGCTAATTAAATTGAATTTCACAGCGCATGATGTATATTAAAATTTGTCAAATATTTGTAACGCAAATTAATAAGTATCGGGAGCTACATAAACTAGAAAGAGAGCCGTTTGACAAACTTTCGATTAATATTCATTTCGTCAAATCAAATTGAACAATTAGGTAAATTCAGGTAAATCCGTAGCAAAACTTAGAAAATTAGATATTCAATCTTTCCCTTGATAGCATAAAATAATCTTTAATCTTTTTTTTTACATATTGATGAACTTTACAAACTCTATAGAGTGTAATAGGAAACGTTCTGATTCTGTTGAAATTCTAGCTACGATTTCAAAGTATTATCTAAAATAACAAACCTTATCTGCAAGGCCCTACTTTTTCTTGTATTCTTCAGGTTGGCATATAGATTATGGAAGGTTTTTTACCTTCTAGCGATAGTAAAAAAGAAGTCGCATTTATAGACAATGGAGGAAAGCTCCCACATGCGTGCTAGCATGATGCCTGATGGTGATGACTGATGGTAATTTATTGATGATGATGATTGATGATGATGATTGATTGATGATGATGATTGATGATGATGATGATGATGATGATGATTGATGAAGATTGATGACGATTGATGATGATTAATGAAGATTGTTGATGATGATTGATGATTGATGATGATGATGACATATTACTAACTACCTGTCAGTCCTACTTTCTTGATAAAACCTTACCTCTAACTTCGATAGATATTCTGTAATAAATTCGTAATTTTTCTAAGTGATGGGTATACAAAATCGTTTCTCTTGTTAACATGTAGCATAAAATTTAACATGAAATCATTGATGCATATTTTTACGTATTGCAAGGATTCATTTCTCTACTCATATTGATTTCTGCGCATGTCATCACAAAAGCAATTCTCCTTGACCTTGCCGTAAACCAAATAATAATAAAAAAAAGGAACAAAAAATCTGTTATTGAGAAATTCAGCTTTTTTGTACAGCAGCATCCCTTTTCTAAAAATAAATTAATGATTCAGACCTAAATAAATATAATAAAAGATAGACCGGATAAGAAAAAGATTGCAGGGGGCACTTTATGGAGGCGCGCATTCGTTTGTTTTTCTGAGGTTGCCTTGTGATGTTTTAATTTTTCAACTTTTTAAAGTCAACAATTTATTCGTTTAATCGTTAGAAAAACTAATGCTTAATGAAGATATGGTTCACTTTTAGCTTAATGACTGAATAACAAATTTTGCCTACAGCCTGTAATTTCCCCTAGGGACACTTATGTCTCTTTAGCTAAAAAGGGATAGTTCAGTACGATATATAACTCAGTACGTTCTATAGCTTAGTAAGCTCCATAGCTCAATACACTCTATGGCTTAGTAAGCTTCATAGTTCATTACGCTCCAAAGGTCAATATGTTCCATAACTCAGTACTCTCCACAAGCCGACCAATAAAAGCTAGTTATTAAAAATGAAATCCACTGTGGCCTTAATAGAAATCTACGGTCTTTCAAATTTTTAAATATTTCCTTAGATCGATTGCAATGGATGAATAAGTTCTTTTAAATGTAAAAGTACGCCTTCACATAATATTTTTAAAAGGTCCTTTAGACAGGCAATCAAGTTTATATCGCCTACAATGGAAATTCTTTTTCAAGTTTTTCAAGCTTGTTTTAAGGGCAGCAGTACTGTGAAGCTTAAGAGCAGATGCCTAAAATGTATTCTTTTCAATTAATATCATGATGCCTTCGCATGATACATAAAAAGATGTTGTTGTATCGATAGCCACAAGTGGTGGTAGGTACCTTTTGAATATTAATATATGCACGAATATCTTGACACAGCAAAGACAAGATAGGGTCGCTGGTAGCTCTAACATGTTCTTCTCTGCTTGAGGAAAATGTTTTTGTTTTCATTGATGATACTAAGGAAGATGATGATGTTGTTAATAATAAACAATCCCCAGCAAAGAGTTCGTAGTGCCTTGAGAGTTTAGGGTGCTGCCGCGCATAAAACGAACAACAACACATCGGTAGTGTATTGAGACATTGCAACATTCAATGTCTTTGTTGAGTGTTTCGTAGTTTACGGCAGCAGTAAAACAATTTTTTCTGCAACACTTCAGTATGCACACTCGGAGCTGAAAATACTTACGGACGTCTCGTGCGTGTGGCTTATATAAAAATTCAAAAATTTTCTTTATCGATACGCGGAGCAATGTGCATTTAAAACTTAAAGTGAAACGTATTTTTATTAATTTGTAAACGAATCACTTTAAACTATAAAATATTATTTAAATCGTTTGTGTAAAGGTATTGTAACGGGATAATTTTATATAATACAATTCGTGTGCTTTTTCTTCTTCTTTTTTTTTCAAATAAAACGTTAATAATTGTTCTCGAACTTTTCTTCTATGAAAACTTTCAAGTCTTCCACAGGCAATCGGAACAACTTTTTTTAACATCAGCAAAAACTTATATGTTTTTGGCATAAGTTCTAGTGTGTGTGTATGTGTGTTCGTGTATGCATTTCGCGTTGCTATTCTGGTCAATTATTGATTTTTTTACACTACATTTGAAACTTCAACTCAACTCAACTCTAATTCTTTTAAAAAAAAAAAAAAATAAGTTAAAGGCTTAAGGCAAAATGTTGCTTCTTTGTCACTTTGCAGCGAAAAAGAAAAGAAAATCCATCAATAGAAGGTAAATGTTTTTGCTTTTTTCATTTTTCCTATGCGGCAAAAGTGTTTCGTTTAATGCTTAATTAAATTTAATAATAAAAATAGGAAAAGTTTTCTCTTCTCTCTTAATGCTAATCTCACATACACTGCACCTGAGGGATCAATTTTTTAATTTTCGTTAATTATGAATTTAGTTATGGATCATAAATCTTTTGGGGATTATCTTTCAGATGAAAATCTTTGAATACCACTGTGTCCAAATTGCAAAGAAACTAAATTAGGAAATACGAAGAAAAGTAACATAAGAGAACATAAAAGAAAAGATTTTTTCCTTAAAGCGAAGTAAAATGAGTTTAAAATTTATAATCGGCCATGAAGTACATCGATGTCGGCTATTAAATATACCCCTATACTTCGAATAATATAGTTATATTCTAAATATCTAAAATTATGCCCAGTTTTCATATAAAGTCGTATTTTAGTTCTTACACAGAAGGCAAGTAAATCTTACTGCAGTTAAAGTGCATTTTTTTTTTGGAATCAATCAAATCAATTAGACTGACAGACAGAGGTGGCTAAATCGATTAAGAAAATGTTTTCCAATCGATCGGTTTAACAAAAGGTGGGTCTATCACAAGTCCTTCAGAATATGACACATTGACTTAATAAACTCCTGTCATAAGTAGTATAAGAAAAAGTATAGTTAGGGCGGGTGAAGCCTATAATTGGTGCATGCACCCTTGCAGCATCCGATAGAGATTGAGACGATAATATTAAAATAAAGGGCATCACAATAAATTTTTGGCATTTATTATGACCATGAATATAATGTTATATATGATATTATATATAGTATAATATATTATGTAATAATAATATAATATATAATATAATGTGTGGTATAATATATAATATATAATATAATATATAATATATAATATATAATATAATATATAATATA
>KK351132.1:192934-219672 GCA_000671755.1 Glossina brevipalpis | reverse complement strand
TAATATATAATATATAATATATAATATATAATATATAATATATAATATATAATATATAATATATAATATATAATATATAATATATAATATATAATATAATATATCATATAATAAAAGGTGTCTTAATAAGAGTGCAAGATTTAAATTTTGTTTTTTTGATGCAAGTGACAACTTTGAAATTTTACCGCTGTCACCTATGACTGTTCCGATTTTGAAAAGTGAAGCGCTACATAAAAGAAGAACCCGTGACACTTGTTAAAACTCATTACAAAGAATGCGGTATGTTACGTTGCTATCAAACCTTCAACTTCATGGAATTCTTGGTTGGAACGTGCACCTATTTGGATCAACAATTCGAAGAGTGGTCAAAAAATTTGAAAAAAGTCTATCGATTATAATTCTCCTTTAGGTCGACGTATCGCTTGGTCTCTTGGAAACGTTGCTGTTGTAAACGAGTGTGTCGCCGAAAACTCGAAAACTTCGGTTTATCATCGTTCTTAACAACTTAAAATATCACGAAGCACTACGCAGCGTATTTTGACGAAAGACCTCCACTTGCACTAATAAAAATATCACGACTCAACCAAAAAATATGTGTTTTTATTTTTAAATCAAATAGCGCTCAGAATTATGGTAAAGCAGTCGCTATCGTATAGCATAGAAGATAAAAGATGCAACTATCAGGTTCGCATGTTTGGACTTAATTCGAAATGTAGCAGACCATACTTTAATTTTATTTGGCGTAGGGCTGGAATTATAGCGAATGTTCGATGGTTGAAGGCATACATTTTCCTGGCGGCGGGCACTCTCTATTGCTCTTTCCCTACTTCCTTCTCCCTATCCCTCATCGTATTTATCCAAACATAGGAAATTTCGCTTGAGCAACCGGCCATAAAAAAAAAAGAAGAAACAGTAACAGTGAAATAATTGAGAAGGATGTGGAAATGTAATATCATGTTTCCTGTTTCCTTAGGATTTTGACGGCGTCTCTTAAGACAGTTGAGATAAGTTCTTCCGGCTCATTGAAGAGTGTACTGCGTAATAATCTCTACGGCTTTGCTTTAAGAACAGTTCAGTTTTCTAAGCTACTCTATCTCGGTGGCTTTGGCAGCATCTACGAATAGATTTATAGAGCAGTCGTACTCACTTAAGAGTATTGACTAAAGTTATATATTTACATAGACTTATAATTACGACCAACTGACCTGGAATTTGACTGGAAGTGGTATATACAAGATATTAGTCCTTTCCTTCCTTGCACTTATACCGGCTTCGATCACCGTTTGGTAATATTAAGACAAGCTTTTTAGATTGCATCATAGATGTGACGTTGCTGAGTTCTATACAAGGGATTGTTTATGAAACCAAAGGTAGACTCGAGGAGACTGAGATAGAGTACATTTCAATGTACCAGACTCCATACCTATGGCTACAAGCTGTGTGGCTGTGTGTCATCAATTGCTGAAAAAAAGATATGAAGTCTTGTAACAAGTTTTGAGGTTTTTAACATGACGGCTTAGTATTTAATGTCTCGACGCGACTATTAAGTAGATTTAACTGAAGAGTCAGTTTAATTTAAGTGTTAGTTTTGCTTGCGATAGCGCTTGAGAATTGCAACACTAGACAGAAAAACCAATAAATGTAAGAAAATCGATTTTGAATGTATACGAAGAATAAGAAAATTTGTTAACTTCGTTCAGCATAGAATATCGACCATAACTTACTGACAAAATTTTCCATAAAACTTTTCATTGAAATCTTTTCTTTTCTTTTCTTTTCTTTTGTTTCAAGTCAACAACAAGTAAAAAAACTTTAAAGTTCTTAAGCTCTAAAGCAAAAAAAATGTTGTTGAAATGTTGTTTATTAATGTTTGTTAATTTAGGGAAAATTTTAACTTTTACACATCATCAAATGAAAAACTATAGAAAGAAAGTAAATTGAAGCTCAGCAATAGCACAGTCAGTAACATCATCAACGTTATAAAGTGAAGGAAAGTTTGATCCGTTGCTTTTTCTTCTTCTTCTTCTTCTTCTTCTCTTTACAAGATTATTATAATATACGTATAATGTATACAAAAATGTATATATGTACATGTGTGTGTGTGTGTGTGTGTGCGTGCATGCGTATGTTAAGTAATCTAAAAAATATTAAGCTTAACAAACAAAAGCTGCATCACTTGTTTTTTTTTTTTTTTGGTTCAAAAGTATAAATTAAATGAATGAAATAAATATATACCATATATATATGTAGGCTTAATATTTTTTAGACGTCTTAATATATATAATGATTATACATTTTAACGTTTTACATACTTTTCCCAGCTACTCAGATACAATACACGTATGAGTTAATTTCGTTTAAATTTGAAAACAAAACATAAACAAAAATCACATAAAATTTCATTAAAGTCATGTCAGCGTAATATCTCTCGTCTGTTTGTCTGTCTGTCTGTCTGTCTGTCTGTGATTATAATCTGCTATTTGTAATATAACAAGAGAATGGAGTAAATGATTAATTATTATGATTAGATTAAGGAGAAAGAAAAGTTGAAAGATTTCAGACCAAAGATTTTTTTTCTCTTTTCATATGCACTCTACGTGGAACGTGTGAACAATCGGTTGTAATTCATTCTTTTTGATTTGATTTTATCAGTATGTTTAACACCCTCTTTGTCCTTGATATTGTGTTTGTCGAATGCGATTATTCTTGCCGCAGGTGATTGAAATAGACGAGAGAAATATATTTAATTGCATAAAAAAAAAAAAGAAAAACACACGCCTTAACATACTCTCGTTACAGCAATAAATTCATTTTATACTGTAGCTTTTGGGAAGAGTAATAAAAAAGAATTTGCACTCGGTTTACAACGAATACGTTTGCGCTTCTATCTCGCATGAACTCGTTTGTATATAACTCGTACAATATATAGAAATCCGAACTTATACCTGATAGGTACTGTATGTTCGCATTAGAACGAAAACTGGGAACGAGTAACTTGATATCTCCGTTAAATAAAAAGATCGCTAGTCCTAAAGAAATTTAAATTTAGTTCATTCAATTTTTTTATTAAGCCATCACTACTTAACTCATTTTGAACTCTCGCTGGCTATGTTGTAAGGACCAGTATATTTTTAATTATAAATCTATGAAAGTTTTTATTATATTTTATTTATTTTGTTTTTATTTTTATTTTATATTTAAGTCGTTTTTATTTTATTTTAATTTTATTTTGTTTTTATTTTATTTTTATTTTATTGCAATTTCATTTTTTTTTATTTTTTTATATTTAGTTTTATTTTATTTTAATTTTTATTTTGTTTTTATTTTTATTTTATTTTATTTTTATTTTATTGCAATTTAATTTTTTTTTTATTTTTTTATATTTAGTTTTATTTTATTTTAATTTTTATTTTGTTTTTATTTTATATTTAATTCGTTTTTATTTTAATTTTTATTTTGTTTTTATTTTCATTTTATTTTATGTTTATTTTTATTTTATTGCAATTTCATTTTTTTTTATTTTTTTATATTAATTTTATTTTATTTTAATTTTTATTTTGCTTTTATTTTTATTTTATATTTAATTCGTTTTTATTTTAATTTTATTTTGTTTTTGTTTTCATTTTATTTTATTTTTATTTTATTGCAATTTCATTTTTTTTTTATTTTTTTATATTTAGTTTTATTTTATTTTAAATTTTATTTTGTTTTTATTTTGTTTTGATTTTATTTTTATTTTATTTTTATTTTCATTTTATTTTTATTTTATTTTGTTTTTGTTCTGTACAAACTTTCTGTCTGCTAACCGTTAGCTATCCCTCCAAAGTTCAGCATCGAGATCTTTGCTAAGATTGTAAGCAGTTATCAACAATTTTTTTAAACTTTCCTTATGTTCGGAGCACTCTTGTTCTTTCAGTATCACTGAATTGCATGTGTGATATGCAAAAATCTCTTGTAGATATACGTACAAGATTCCTAAATTTATAAATATAATAAAAGATTTTTTTAAAAAAGTTGGTAAAGTAGAAAACAAACATTTCAAAAACTTTTCCTAATTGGGTACAGGTTTGTTTTGTGAAATTTCGAAATGTCATAGACAAAGTAATTTGACCGTCATGCAATATGGTACAAGGATTGTGACCAGGTAAAATAAAAGTATCAAATAAAAATGATGGCAGAATTTAATACACGTTTTATAAAGATTAACATTTATAGAACGGGATACTTCATAACGTCAGTTGTTCATATTATTTTGTCTACCTCTAGTATTTATGACGAACGAATTAACGAAATAAGTATAACCTTTTTCTTAAGGTAATGGAAATGAAAACAGCATAGATGCATACATAGAAGAAATAGAAGTTATAACTATTACACTTCATTATTATTAATTACTATAAACGTGTTGGTGTACTAATCAGAGCGCAATGTAAATGGTAGTAAACAAATCATGAAACTTATTATACCTACCACGTAGAAAAAAAAACTTATATTAAGTGAAGTTGTGCCGTCTGTAACATTCCAATTTTGTTCATCGGAAATTCTATGAAATTTATTCGTTCTTGATTAAACTGATATGTCTCTTGAATAATATTACAAACTGGTCTTTCTAATTTGTTGGACAAAATTAGATCTAGGCTTGCTCTACTTTTATTAATTTTTAAAAAATTATTTTCACTAATAACTTCGAAATAACATAACATTGACTTGAATTTTTTTGCAAATATTAGTCTGAGTTCTGCCAATACAGTTGGGATAAGCGCAACTAACTAATAATAATAATAAGAAGTAAATAGATGAGAGTATTTAAAATTCGTATTGAAGTTATGTAAAAATTGTTTATCTTTTGGATTAAACTAATAAAGTTTTCCAGCACTTCAGTATTGCTGTTTAAACAATATTTTCTTTTTTCTTCTATAAAAAAAAATTAGTTGGATTTATTTTCATGTCGAGATGTTTATTTTATTTAATGTGAGCAACTGGTTTTGACGCGACTGCATTTTTCTAATTATTTGCTCATTGCTCTTTGAATGATTGTATGCAAAATTTTCATAGCATAACCTCAGGCTGTAATTTTAAGGGATGTTATTAAACAGGGCCTTTTAACTGAGAGTTCTTAATAACGATTTTTAAAAAACGATAATTTAGCAATAAAGAAATTTCGTTATATTTTCTCCATAATTTTCTGAAAATGGTTTAGCTTTGTCTGTCCCTCAACCCGAACCCTTTTCATAAATTTACTTTAAAATTTCTTTTATTGCTTAATTTAAGATTATATTTTGAATGTTTAAATATGAAAAGTTTAATATGAAGAATTTTTTCAATTTCATCAAATAGAATATTAAATTGATCCAGGGATCCGTGCGTATTTCGTATCGAAAAATTAAAAGTGTTTCATGTTTGCTGAATTGGGTCTGTCCATCATTCCGAAGGGTAATTTCAACAAAGATTTCGTTCGTAGTTGCTTGCGAATTTCGTTCGCCGAAAGATTATCATAAGCGAGTGTGTATTAAGAGTAATTTGGGAAATTTTGTAACGGGCAATTTGATTTTTAAAGGGTTTCCTATCGCAACAAGTGGCAGTAATGCTTTAAGTGCTCCTTGATGTCATCCAATATACAAAGTTTGCCATAAGCGAAAATATATTGAAAGTACTTTTTGCAATTTTGTGACGAAATTTTTAATATCCAAAGGCTTTCTCGCCGCTTTAGGTAGAAAGTAATATATTAAATACTCTTCGCTTAGATCGGTCCATCAGTATTGCTGTCAATCGACACAGAAAAGAAAGCCCTAAGTAAAAATGTATTAAATGTAATTTCCGAAATTTCGTAGCGAAAATTTTAATCGCTTTATTAGATGAAACAATCGCTACTAATCAGAACTTTAATTGAAACGCTCGATTTCACAACACTGTATTTCTAATGTTTCGAATCATTTCCAGCCGATTAAATGCTTGATTGAATTACCAAAGATAGTGTCTAGCGTCATCTAAAGTGAAAAGATTAAACGCAACGAAATTTTGCAAATCGCTAGAGTTGTACGATTTCGCATATGATCGTCTTTCAATAGGTTTAGCTGACTTTTCGTAAGAAAAATCGATCAAAAGTGCATAAATCGCTTATGCTTATATTGAATACTGGATACAAAAAATTCAGATTGCACGTAAGGGACCTAAGCGCTTTACATTTACTATCAAATTTCTCATTCTTACTATTACTAATTTTCTTCATTCCTTACGTAGCATTCGTAGGCACGCACCTGAGAATTTATACTGCGTATGGGTTTCACCAAATCAGGTCTATAAGACCATGCTCTCCTCTTTCTTCTAATATGTACTACATAAAGTAGCTAAAGAACTAAAAGCATTTCAGTCTTATTGAAAAGTTTTATACGCGTGTATACAAAGAAAAATATGTCTGATTGAGTTAATGTGTGCCGCATTGCAAATATAGATTTTTCCTAATGTTTTAAAGAATTATTTAAAATAGTTTTGAAGAAATCTTCGTAAGCAAAGGCGACCAGTTTTCTTATAACACACGATGCATGCCTGGCGGTGGATTCTGTCTACAAAAGTATACTTTAGAAGAGTAACAATTCTTTAATAATTCCGGCGTTGATTTATTTCCATTGGGAAACAAGAATTGATTGGCTTCGTTTACTTTATGGCTCCATCGTTGCTTACAAACACACACACACACACATACTGACTGATCTATGGGTTTATAGGTCTTTGTAATAGATGCACATGTCTGTGCTTCGTATGCCTAAAAGACATTCTTATGATGTGCATGAATATCAAACAACTTGTTAAGGATTCCAAGATAATCGTATGCTGTAAGCATTCTACATATCAATCCATCTTTGTTATTAATATTTCATTTGTATGTAGCAGCAATAGTTCTCTCTTGCTGAGATTTATTTAACATTTACATAAGTCATGTCATAGCACACACAATAGTGCATAAAAATGACTTTTACTTTCTTTCAGCAGCAAGCACAAGATGAAGAGATAGATAAAAAAAAGAAAACCAATGTTGTGGTTAAAGAAAATTTTTTTATTTTTTTTATTTTTCTTCAATTTCGTTATATTTTTTACAAAAGGAATGAATCTCTGCTTATTTTGTTATTAACACTTGACGTATGAAAATGTGTCTGAAGACAGGCAGAAAGCGGAAGACTTGAAATAAATTTACTTAAATGCATTGTTGATGAAATTAAGCGAAGCATAAATTTACAATAAAAAAGAAAAAAAGGAAAATGAAAAGCACAGAGAAAGAGAAAGAGAGAAAGATCTCTTTTCAATAAATATATGTTACTTTGCACCGATGATACTGAATTTGTTGTTATTGGAAGCTGTTGTTGGTGAAAATAGAAAAGCAGCATACAAGTATACAAGCATACAAGCAAGCAGGCAAGCAATGTGTTAACCATCAACAGCAAGATATCTGTTGTATTTTTTTGTGTGTCTATTTGTCTGCATGTACCGAACATTTATTTCAAAATTATGCTGACGATTCATGAGTTGCCGTTTATTGCAATACGCTACGCTATGCTGCACTATACAGTTGATGTCTTTACATACATACATTGATTCATTCATTCATTCGTTCGTATATTTTGATGGAAGGTTTTCTTTGCAATCTGTTTCTTATGCTATATATCGTATCATCACCATCAGTTTTTGTGGTTATGCGAAACTTCTCTGCGTTTTTCTTTATAGTTTCTTCTTTAGAAAATATAATTGATATAAACTATTTGAGGCAAGCAAGACATCACAATTTATCTTATTTCCCTTCTTAAGGCATTTCGCTTAAAGTGCTTTTTACTCTAGTAAGTAAAGACGAGAAAAAAAAACATAGATTTATTTTCAGTTTAAATCGAATCTTTATTGCGCAATTAGCTTTTAAAAGAAAATTAGTGAAACGTAACATACTATGTAAGCGTAAATAAATACTTTATGACTCAATTTACAAATGAAACATACGGCAATTTTAACTTATTATTATATAAGTGTAAGTACTTTATTGTTTAATTTTAATATTTAAAAAAAAAAATAATAATAAAAATAAATAATATGACGGGAAGCGTTAATTGTTGTGCAAGCAATGCTTTATGATATCATTTATTATATACAAGTATTACGAATACTGTAAGTCGTTACGTGTAAGTTATTGTCGTCATATAATTTAAATTGCAAACTAGGTGTCTTAGGACACCGGCCGAGTCACCTTGGAAGATTAAATATAATTAGACAACTGGTGGACTTATAACTTTCAGACTTTTACTGTCGTCGAAAGCGCACCTTTATAGTAGCACACACTACTTCTTGTTTAAGACAATTTCTTTTGTCTAGAGGCTCAACGCTATGGAGATTATATTAGTTACTGTGTCGATATTACGGACCTAAAGCATAATGGACTATGAAACTAAAAATCGTCAGCCAAGCGAAGTACATGGTCCATGCCTGTGCGTCTTTCAAACTTCTTTTCTATTCGTGGGCATTGCAACATTTGGCGCTAGACGGAAAGATGGACAAGATGGTAATAGGTTGGAGGGCAGACTGAAATAAGGGCTGACACACAAGCTTTGCGACAGATAGAAGGGAAGAAGGTCTAAGAAACAACTAGTTGCGAAAGGAACACGTCGGAACAATTGTCCCTTTCTTCAGAGACCACCTTGCTTTTCTTAACACACCAAGTTTTGTCCTTTGTGCGAAGAAGATCAAGTTTCTTACTTTCATTTTAAATTCATTTCTTCTACGAGTAACGGGAATCTATGGGATAAGATGAAAAAGCTCCAGGGGATTGTTGTAAACATCTGAGCACAATATAGGCAATATGGCAATACGCCGTCTAACGTTCTGCTTACGACTTTAGAAAGTAAGTTCGATACGATACGATGGGTGTCAGGAATCACCCGGAAAGACAGTTGGAAACTGCCCTTCAGGAATTTTCGTTGTAACTATTGTTACTCGAAAAATGCTTGGACGTTAAGTATTTGGGATATTGGACAGGCTTTGCCTTTCACAGAGGTGCAAAACGGATCATGCCCAAGACTTGGTACTTCGGTGCTTTAGGAGTGGCCATTGAAACCTTTAAATCTCAGGCATCATCCGGATACTCATTAAGTGAGAAGACATATCACCCGCCTATGTCACCGGTCGCGGCAGGATTAATTATTTTCATATGAAGGTATTCACATTCAAGTCCAAAGACCGTTACTGATAGAGTTACCTGAGTTTTGAACCTAACTTAACTAGTACTATATTATGATATAGTAAGAAAAAACTTAACTAAGAGCTTTGCTTTCCCAAACAATTCGCAATCTCGTGTTGTTCATGCAAATCGTTTTCATATTTTATATTCTGTTTTTAGCGCCTGCCGCTGACTGTTGCAAAAGTAATGTCATATTTTTTGTAATCATTTCCCACCGTAGTGGACATAAAACGTAACGTCACCGTTATATTTTGTTTAAGCAAACATTTAGCACAAAGTTCATGTTAAAATCAAAATCAACATTAACATCAACATCAACATCAACAGTATTTCTCTTTTCATGGTCATTAAGGTAACAAATGCTGCAACTTCCGTTATTTCAGTTGTTTTTTTTTTTAATTTTAACGTACACTGTATTTAATTATATATTCCTGACGAAGATGTTTTGTAACTAACTACGAGTTTTCTTTAAACATAAATACTCTGGTACAAAAAAATCCAAGTAATTTTATTTAATATTTAAACCATTAGTTAAGACATTTAAAAAATGTGTGTATAATACCTAATAAGGTACGATCATGGATAATATGGTCTTGTTATAAAATTAATCGCTTACATTTTGTAAGTGTTCGTATATGTGTGTGTGTTTGTGTCATGAAGTAACGTATTTGAAAAATGTCTGTCACCAACGACAGATGCGAGCGCTCTGTGCCGCTCGTTTTGTAACATCTATATGTATATGGAATATGGAGTACTTTTGTTATTGAATTTGTTTGATTGATTTTGATTGAGTCCCATGTCCGTGCGTCTTTCAGACTTCTGTTCTCTTCGTGAACGTTGTAAACACAGAGAGATGGGCAAGATTGTAAAGGGTGGAAGGGCAGACTGAAGCTACGGTGGACACACAAGTAGTGCAACAGATGACAGGGCGGACAATCTAAGAAGCAGCAAGTTGCGAGAGGCATACGTCTGAAGAATCGCCCTTTTCTTCAGAGAGCAGCATCCTTTTCTTAACAGACCAAATTCTGTTATTTGTTGCGAAGAAGATAAAGTTTTTTACTTTTCTTTTGAGTTTTTTTCTTCCATATAAGAAGAAGAAGAAGAAGAAGAGATGACATATCTTTTTTTATTTCAGTGTTTCGAGTTCACTGAGTGGCAGCTAGTTGTAAAAGGAATACGTCTGAAGAATTGCCCTTTTCCGAGTCCGTGTCCGAGTCCGACTTTAGTTGTTGATATAAAAAAATCAAGTGCTTTTCTTTTAAAAGCCATTTGTTGCCAATTCAGCGAGGAAGCTTCTTCATGTCTTGTTGTCCATCTCGCTTGGTTGGCTAAATTATGTATTGGGCGGACAGAACATAAATGTGCCGAACCTTCTCCCTTCGAGAGATAACTCTTAATGGTACTCAGTATACATCTTGGAACCTGCGTTCTTATGAGGTCCTTGCGAATGGTCCCCCAATCTACTTGGGATGATAACTGTCAGAGCCACCGAAATAAAGTCAACCAGAAAACTATCCTCTTCTAAGGCCAAAGCTTTAGAGATTACTATGCATTGTATTCTTCGATGGCCTCGAAGTACTTATCCCAAGCGAAGTCATATTCTTCAAAGCATCGAAAAAGATGTCGTTGATCGTCCACATCTATCTCGACTACCTCACTCTTACTTTCTTTTTTTTTTAATATGACCAATTCTGCAGGGGATGATATCAAATATAAGTATATAAATTCGGTGGATATCAGATAGAGGCAAAAAGGGAGGGATGGGATTTGTCCGCAGGTTTAGAGATGTGTAACCGATCAGTAAATATCGGGCAGTTACTATAACTGTGGCCGCAAGTCAATGTGTCTTGATTTACATACAAATGGAATAAAAAGATCAAGAAAGGCCAGATGAAGCAAATGTAGAGACAAGCTTATAGACATAAGCTATGTAAGATTGTTTTAGGAAAGACGGAAACAGGCATCCGAAACCAGATAGTTTTCATAGATCTGTTCTGTTTCTGTTTAAATCTAACTATGATTGTCTGCAAATCATATACATTTGTTTCTTAATTTATTGAATTATTTCTAATGTCTTTTATTATCAGTTACATAACAGAGTAAATGTTAAAATTCCTTCTGCGAGATCAATGTAAACAGATTCATGTCTGTTAACAATGCTGTTAATGAATTTTAATTTGATATTAAGAAGATATTATGTTAGCAATTACAGTGTTAATTGCAACAGATAACAGCAAGTGATGAAGTAACATAATCGCGCGCTTAATAAATTCGAAAGAAATTCTATTTGTAAAGGTGTTCTTATTAAATCCATTCAAATTAAAAGTAATAATAATTTTTTTTTTTTGGTTTTTTTTATTTTTTCTAGCATGTCATCTGGATTGATGTCTTGTGTGCGGGAAAACTCCCCACCTCTCGAATTGAATGCTTCTGGTCCCTTATCTTTGCCAGAACGTAGTTGTAATGATAGTTCGGATTCAATTGGAATTAAAAATTCACCCGCATCACAGCACACCAGAGCCTCTTCTACTCCTTTAAAACATTTGTGTGAAATTGACGGTGGCGAAGCTAGTGGAGAAAGTGTGAATATGTCATTTAATAACAGCAACGGTAAGTAAAATATTATTGAGGAACATTCTAAACTACTTAAGAGCAGACTGCACTTTCTATCGATTTGCGGCTTTAAATATGATAAACGTAAGTGAGGCTGACTGGCTGGCTGTACCTTTTCAAAGTACTTAAATCAGAAAGAGATAGAAAGAGAGAGAGAGAGATAGAGAGAGATAGAGAGATAGATATTAACCGCATGCTGTATCTTGTAGGTAACAATTTGCTTTTAAAAAAAAATAAATCGAACTCTTAAAACCAGCGGTTTCACTTCCGCTTGCTTTAAGCATCGTCGTCGATATTATTGTTTGGTTTGTGCTGCTGCGGCGGCCTTCATTGTCATCACTTTTTACAGCCACAACCATTTGTCTGTCTACCTCTTTCCAGTTTTCAATTGTCATCAAGTCTTGCATATTACAACAAAGGTGTAAAGCTTTCCTTTAATATTAGTTCGTGTGTATTAAGGAGACAGTAAAGTTAATTCGTACAAAAGCACACATCCAAACCTATGTTATGCAAAAAAAAATTGTCTTGAATTGTGTTTGCAATGCTCTTATTTAAATCGACCGCAATTTAGTTTATTAAAGTGAGAAATGCGTTTATAAAATTTTTTTCTTTTATTTTGTTTTTCTTTTTTCGTGGTTACGTTGGTATAGCTAACGTAGACTGCAAACATATCAAGCTGAGCGAACTGATGTGTCAGCAAAAATGAAAATTGCAAATACCGATGAAGTGGAAGTGCATAGGTACGCTCATATAATGTATAAAGCAACGTTCACGTAAAACTCTTGAAATAATGTTTGCATTTGTAGGGTTTGCGTTGCGTCTTTATATTAATAATCGAAAGATGAAAGAAAATTTATTAATTTTGTTATTCCGTTTGCAACAAACGTTTGGAACTAACGGCCCTGGGTTTTTGAGTTTCTGATTCATCTCACTTAGATTTGTTTGTTGCTAAGGCCATCTGAGTTTTGGTCTGAGTTAGTTTTGTTTGTTGCTAAGCCCATCTGAGTTTTGGTCTGAATAAGGCCGTCTGAGTTTTAGTCTGAGTTAGATTTGTTTGTTGCTAAGGCCATCTGAGTTTTGGTCTGAATTCGGATAAAAAGTTGTGAACTTTGGTTCATATAGTAGCCTTCAATGCCCTTTGATCGGGATCTGGATGTAGGAGTGATTCGGCTTCCGTTCAAGTGCGTCGTCAATAAAAGAAATTAATTTTTGATATAAAAGGAATTTCTATAATAGTGCACTGTTTCGTTGCCGACGCTTTGAGTAGTCGACTGATTTCAGCTCTTAAGTAAGCTGACTATTGTACCGGTGAAGGTGGAGGTCTTTCGTCAAATTTTGAAATTTGAAATTGTTGAGAGCGCTGTCGAATTGATATTTTTCAGCTTTCGATGGCACTCCCGCCTATAGCAGGAATGTTCTCAAGAAAGGGACCTACCGGTACATCGAAAGAAGACTTACTATCCATAATCAGCCCAGCTTCTTCAAATTTTTTGACGATTTCTCCTATTATTGACACATTGGAGACACAATTTCTCGTTCAAAAATTCCGCGAAGTTTGTGGTCGGTATCAGGTGTAACTTTCCTAATTTTTTTATGGCTTTTCACAATTATAATCGGCTTAGCTTCTTCAAATTTTTTGACTCTACACTCTACGAATTAGATACATTTTATCGATCGAGCATTCCACGGAGTTTCCCAATTTTTGTAATGGGTTTTCATAATTATCCGTTTTTAATTTGACAGCTGTCTAATTTCAGAATTGCCATGTACATGAAAAAATGATAAAATATAATATAATAAATATAATGCTCTCTTACTAAGACATCCTTTATAATCTACCGTAAGAAGGAAGGCAGAAAGCAAGCGACTTTCAATAGACCTTTTCTAAAGCCCTGTATATGTAAAGGTTTGATAAAAATGTTAATCAACCTATTCTTATATAAAAGTTATATTACAAACAAAGGCTTAAGATGTGCGTGGGTGTTCAAAATTCGCTTAGGCAGTAGTGGTTATTTCGTAGTTATTTTCCATACAGTGATCTGAGTTATGTCTTTCTTCTCTCTTTCTTTTTGCCTTTTCCTTAACTCCACTTGAGATGTGACGCTTGAGATAAAAGTGGCTTTCAATTAAACATTCACATTGAAATGAAGTACAAGCGTGTCAAATAGAAAAAGACTTGAATAAGTAGGAGAAGGTCTACACACTACTCCTTGAGTCAAGCAAATTAAAAAAACTCTAGTAGTAGTAATTGTAGTTTGTTTCATTTACGCCTTTTTTGTAAAATGTTCATAGATGATGATAATGTTTAATCGTTTTTAAAAGTGAAAGATTTTGGAAGACATCGCACTCTAAATGAAGCATAAAAAAATTGTTTAATTTTTTTTTTTTTTCTCAATTTGACTATTAATGCTGTATGTGTTCTGTTGTTACTGACATAGGATCAAACCTTAACAACAACAATTTATTATTAAGAGACACAAATCTTTTTATAATAATATTAGTAAACTTTAAATACTGTATTTATACCTTACGTGTTCATAAAATGTTACTGCGATGATTACAACTTTACGTGCATGTAAAGAAAAGTTTTCTTAACAAAGAAAGAAAATTTCTCCTGAGGAATTCTTTCATATAGTTTTTGATATTACGATGTGTTGTATAAACAAGACATATATATGCATATATATATATATATATGGAGACACTGTACTTATCTGTTGTTTGAACACAAATAAATCCAATAATAAATATGGTTTGAGACTTGAAATACAATAAACAGAATGCACTGCAATGGGTATATCATCGCTCTTTTTATGGGTTCATATCTAAAGGAATGATATCATATCTAGAACACTAAGTGTCTCCGAAAAAAAAAGTATACCTACTCGAGTTTGTTTACGAATAAGGTATAGTAAGTGTGTAAAGAATAGAATTAATTAAAACAAAGTAAGAAAACTATATACTTGGCTGTGGCCGAATCTTTTTTACTCACTGGCTTTGTATTAGAAAAAAAAAATTAAAAGAAAAAATGAAAGAATGAAACACTATCACTTTACAGTAATGGCAGAATGTAGCCGATTTTTTCCAATATATAATAAAAAAAATAAAATAAAAATATTGTAGCATCACTCATAGAACATACACCTGGAAATTTTTAACCTTATATATGATGTAGTTTATGAGCAACCCGCAAAAAAAAAACTATTTCTTTTGCTTTTGAAAACACAAATATTATGAATCCATATTCTACTATGGACATAGTCCTTCATCGATTTGGTCCATTTTCCATATCAACCTACGTGCAGGAATTTCTAAACTTTTTCCCAAATTTAAAACGCATTTTTTTATTTTTGTGATCAGACAAATATTTAGAAAAGAGAGAAGGACAAAGGGATGGACCGAGGGACGGACAGATAAACTTAAATCTGAGACTCATCGTGCGATACTGATTAAGATTATTTACACTTAGAAGGTAGAATATTTAGCAAACGCAAAAGTGTAGACAGTAAGACAGACGGACAGACATGCCTAAATCAACTCAGGATTTGAAACTGATCAGGAATATATATACATATATATTTTATGGAATCTTTAAATCTTTCTTCCGAGTGTTGCAAACATTTGACAAAGTGAATTCGCCTTTAGCTGAGCTGACAGAAGGTACGAAATATTAAAACATTAAAGTCAGGCAAGGTGGACATTGTACATCGCTACGCTTAACATTTTCGCCATAAAATGCCAAAAGTTATGCTTGATGCAATGTAAAGACTTTGTTTTTCATGAAAACTCACATAAGTAATTGGAGCCCGAAACGTGAACCAACGCGTTCCAAATTCAAAAAATTTAATTTTCTTCTCAAAGATCTTATAATTCTTCATCTATTTAACAAATAGATCAATAATTCCGAATGTAAGCAAAAACTAAAAATTATGTTTGAATTGGTCGAAGCTTCTAATACTTTCTGCATTAATTTTTGAAAAATTTTTAATTAGAAGATAGAGCGAAAATGTTTCATTTCATATTAAACATAGATCGTATTATTTGTAGAGAATATCGTATATTTTTTAAAACATTTTTTAATAAAACTGGGCAGCAGTTCTTGGTTAGTTTTATAAACTAAAACCAAGTCTAAATAATTAGCATTATTTATATGAAAAGTTTTTTAGGTATTATGGGATGGATCTTTGCTTCAATCTAACTGGTTTTTCGACTCAATCTGAAGAGAAGATTCAAAAAGAATTTTTTAATACTAAAGGCAAAACATTTAATAGGTGTTGTCGGACAACCAGCTCTGATCGAGTATAAATAAACTGTATCCGTGGCCGATTTGTTAAGATGTGCCGCTAGCAAGTCTATTTGTGATCGAGCTGCTAATACCAATACTAAGCGGGGCGCATACGGTCTAAGTTAGTAATCGTAATTTCTTTAAAAGAATGGACAGAGAGACTTTTCGAAAATAAGTAAACTAAAGCTGACTTCTTAAGAAGTACCAAGTCCTTATCATTGCGAAAGGGTTGTTAAAAAAATATCAAGAGACGCGCATACGGTCTAAGTTGGTAAACGTAATTTCTTCAGAAGAATGGACAGGGAGACTGTTCGAAAATAAGTAAACTAAAGCTGACTTCTTAAGAAGTACCTTACCATTAGACCATATGGTCTAAGTTGGTAAACGTAATTCCTTTAAATAGGTAGACAGACAGATAAGTTGCTATGATCGAGGAGAATACGTAAACCCTGCCTGCAACCATAGCTGAGTTATTAAGAAGTATCACTAGCAAGTTAATGCCATTTCGCTAGAGTTGCTAAAAAAGGGCGCATATGATCTAAGTTACCGCTTGCCTTCAACAATATGCTGTAAATTTATCTGCATATATATGTACGAAGATCAAAATAAAATAAATAAATAAATAAATGTAAACTCTATAGCAAATTTAATATGATTTCTCGTTAAGTATAATAATAAATATGTCTGCAGATGAAAACATTGTTGAATGAAAAACATAACCAAAACTATGCTATGATTGCCTTTAGACCCACACACACACACATATGCATGTAAGTCATACGAATGGAAATTTCTTTGAATATATGACACTATATGGCATTTGCGTTGTTTCTATTTCTATTTCTCTTTCTCTCTTTCTCTTTGTCTTCTGTTTTTTTTGTCTGTCTGCATATTTGTTTCCTCTCCTACTACCACCAGCCTATAAGAGAGTACCTTTTCAACGCCCACCAACCGATAAGAGAGGTTTACTAATTTTATCGTTTTATTTGTCATATTTTATAGAAAGTTTATATATGAATTCTGTCAATTTTGTAATAAAGTTTCTGTAAAGTTCAGCACAATTCATTTCTATCTCAATTTGTTTGCAAAATTTGAAAATTAACTTAAATCCATTCAAAAATATGCTTAGACACTAGCTAAGAAACTCGGATGCAAAAAGGTTCAAAATGTCCTTTAATATCAGCCAGGAGATGGAACAAATATTTTACAGATTTATTTACTTATTCAATCGGTGTGAAAATCGTCTCAAGCGTCTTTGGCTTCTATAGAATAATTAGCTAAGAGGTTGGGTATCCAAGGTTTGTAGTAAAGCGTGCATAGTTCCGTTACTTGTTCAACGTAGTCTTGCATCAATAGAGAACTAATCAAGAAATACACACAAATGTATTTTTATATTCACTACTCAAGGGTAAGAGTATACTAATTTCGACCCTATGTATGTAATGTAAACTGAGAATTTTTTGTTGTTATAAAACCTTGAAAAGGGATTAGAGAACTCACATATAAAGGAGGCGTGCAAAGCAGTGTAAAATTTTGAGTTAATTTAAGCAAAAATTCGTCGATTTGCTAACTCCCTATTTCGTACGTCTATTTGGTAATTCTTCTTCTTCTTCTTTTTCTTCTTTCAATTGTCAAAAAAAAAGGAAACATTTCTTTGAGCTAAATTTGACAAACAAACTTCTCAAGGTCACAAAATTTCGAACACACCCGCTATAGTAAAAAAACTGAATGTATTTCAAACGAAGAGAAATTACGACACTTCTGTATGTTATGTAAAATGAAACATAATGGCCCCTTTTAGTCCAAAATTCGAGCATTCTCTTCTGTTCGCAGTTTCAGGCGCCAATGTTTGGAACTAACTAAAGCTTTATTCTCTATTGCATTCAATAATTTCTTTAAGTTTTCAAATCCAATCGGCTTCTTTAGCAGACAGTTAGCAGACAGTACTTTGACCAGAATGATTATTAAACCCTGTCTGTCTATCCTGCCTATGAGAAGAAGTCACGCAAGCGTGTTTTCAAATCCAATTGACTTCATTCATATTTGTACTTTGATCGGATAGGGTTTTTAAGCCGTCCGTGTAAGTCCGCCAGAAGAAGTCGCGCAAGCGCGAACGTTTTTAGTTCTTTAACAACCTTTTAATTAGTGAGAGAATATTGAATATGACGGGTATTTAAGATTCGTCTTAAGCCTTCATGTTATGTTGCTGTATTTCTTGTCTCAATTATGTTTATTCGTTTTTTTTTTCTCATGCATTGGTAATGTTATTGGTAATGAACAACAAAGAGTATACATGTATAAGTATGTTTGTGTGTATGTACGTATGTGTATAAATGAATGCAGTTCATCATAAAACAATAACGACTTTTCACCCAGGAAAAATTTTTCAAACTATGTTTGCTTTACTATCTCGCTTATAGTAGATTATCCGTTCAGAAAGAATGGTTCGATTTTTTTTTTCATCGGTTTATAAATAAATTTTTTGGATAAACATAAGTCTACGTAGTTACGGTGATTATATTTACTACTTCCGTGCAAAAGCAAAAAAAAAAAAATAAAATAAAATATGTATTCAGAGTGTTTGTGTCGGAGGAATGCCTCGAAAATATTGCCTTCCAAACGTTTTATTAAGGGAAAGTTATAAATTTTCTTTTTCCAATTTCGTACGTAAGAAAGAAACCTTAAGTAAGTAAACGATTAGCAGAGCAAACGTTTCCAAAACGCAATTAGATAAATCGTGGTAATAATCGTATGACCGCGAAAGTCACGATAGAGATCAGTTCATTGTCCTAGACGTCTAATTGTGCTTATAAAGCTTATCTCGTAATATCACTGAAACTAGTTTATGGGGATACGCGGCGTCTATAGCGTATAAATGATATAATAAAATAAAATCCAGTTTATTCGATTTATGAACAATTATTATTAATTCGCAATTGAAACAAGTATGTAGGCCTTGATCGTAGCGTAACGTATTAAAAAGTAGCTCTTTTTTTTTCTTTAATTGCATGAGTTATAAAAATTTTTTAAAAATAATTTTATGTCCTCCAACCAAACAAGAGGAATATATTCATTCTGACGAAACGTTTGTAATAATTGGAAGTTTGGGTTCTCTATAGGAAGTTTTATAAAGAAAATATTTATATACTGTTGATCTTGAGTATCAAATTCGTAATATCTGTCCCTCCGTCTAATCGTCTATCTGTTTGTTTGTTTATCTGCGTGCAAAAAGTGCCATAAATATTGAAAATTCTTGCACGTAGTTTGATATCGAAAATTGACCAAAAGTGCCAGGGGACAAAAATATTGCAAATTCTCGCACTTAGGTCGATATTGAAAATTGAACACATGGGCCAGAGGCCGAGAATATTGGAAGTTCTTTCTTGCACGTAGGTTGGTATTGAAAACTGGCCACATCTCCCACAGACTAAAGGTATTGAAAATTCTTGCATGTAGTTTGGTATTGAAAATCAAACAAAAGTGCCAGAGGCCAAATATATCGGAAGTTCTTGCACATATGTTGGTATTAGAAATCGACCATATGTGCCAGAGGCCGATAATATTAGAAGTTCTTGCAGGTAAATTGGTATTGAAAATCGATCAAATGTGCCAGAGATTCAAAAATCTGGAAGATCTTATATTGAAAATAGGTCAAATGTGCTAAAGGCCACGCCTGCAGTAATTATAAGTTATGGATATTAAAAAATTTCTGCTACGTTTTTTTTTCTTATTTATAAATTAAAAAGTTAAAACATTATATAGGGGAACTAGATCGCCTTTTAAGTATCTCCCACTAGTTCCCCTAACGCAGTTATCCACCTAAATCCTGATCATAAAATATCGTAAATTACCATATAGAAGAAAATTACCATAAAAAGAACCTCTTCAATGGGATGGGCCGATGTGTGCAAACTTAGTAAAGCTAATGTTCTTGCGAGAATTTATTACTCCTCACTTATGTTTATCGTAAAATACTACAAAGTCGTATAAAGGTTCAGACTTCATGAGAATCCCTACATGGGAAAGGAAGTTGGAATGAAAAATAGACGTATGTAGTCCAAATCCTTCACTTTAATTTTATACATCATATCTTTTGTGGACCAACTTCGAATATGAAATAATAAAAATTAAACGTTGAAGGCTTATTTCTTGTAAGATGGCTAATAGGAGGAAGCTTCAAAAAATAGTCCCATTCCTGGTCATTCATTCATTCTTTCCATCTTAAAACATTACTTTCTAAGAGTAGTCTGAGCAAAAATGACCCGATATCCAAGACATTTTCAGTAGCGTATTTTTTAAAATTTAAAAAAATTTGAAAATGCTGGCTTACATCGAACGGACAGGGGGACTGACATGCTCAAATTTGGGTAGAAAATGATTTTGAATCGATTGATATGATAAAATGTAGGTCTACCTCGTAACAATCCTCAATCAAATGAAAGGTGGTAGCTAATATGCCAAAATACTGTTTTGGAACTAGTTTCGTCGAAAGGTATAAAAAAATGAAAATTTCAATTTTTCCAAGTAAGATTTTATATGAAAAGTGCTGGTAAAAATGATCCGATCGAATCCATTTCTGGTAGGGTCCAAAATTTAAAAAATTTTGAAAATATCGACATAACAAATCAAATGGACGGAAGGACAGACATGTTTAAATTGAGTCAGAAAGTAGTTCCAAAACACTTGCTATAAAAAAAGCTAAATCGCTCTCAAACCCTTTGGGTGTTGCGTGCTGAATAAACCTTGCAATTGCCGTAGACGATGTATATATCATGTATATATCATATATATATCATATATATATCGTATATATGATATACAGCTTGCTTAACCCGCACAGATAACTATGGCTCCTGAAGATTGATCCGTGTAGGTTACAGATCTATTAAATATATATGATTTTTCAGCGAGGACCCTTTAGCAGGTTTGGTTTTCATGAAATCACGTAACGAAAACATGAAATATTTTTAATTTAGCCGCGAATTAAAAAAAAATCTTATATTCACGCATACAATTCTAACTTTTTCTTCAGACCTTGAATTTCTCTGCATTATTGGCATTAAAAAGTTAGGAAATTCATGCAAAGATACGAATTTTTTAAAGAACGATTCACCTTTGTGAATATAATTTGTCACGATTTCAAGTACACTTTGGGTTTTTGGGTAAAACAAAACTTCAATAATTTGTAAAACCATTGAAACGCTTACTTTTTTCATCATTAAATGATGATGATTAGTTGGACAGATGGTAAAACCCCCCAAAAAAGAAATTTATAAGAATTGCTGGCACGACAGCCAAAAAATACTTTAATAGAATGTATCGAATAAGACTGGAACTGAAGCTCAGTATGCCAATGCAATATTTGTTTTTTCTTTGAAAACCTAAAATTTTAGAAGCAAAGGAAAGCTTTAGAAGGAAAGGTTCGATAGCAACAGAATTAAATTAGAGGTATATTCTCTCGAATTTATTCTAGAATATTAGATACAAATTTTATCGTCCCTACGAACTATTTAATTGGTTAACAGATCTCAAACAAACCAAAAAAGTATTGAAATTCCCTTCGAAGTCAAATCGTAAATGATCTGCTAGCCCCATCTTAAATTTATGTATAAATTAAAAAAAGGATGTGCCAGCTTACCGATCAAAACTTTTTATATCCATTTTGTAGAGCGATCGGGGTAAAATTTATATCAAGTTTGAATTCAATAAATTTTATGGGGTTTTTAAGTTTGCGTATATTGTGAGGATACTTGTCGGCGATTCAAAACCATGCTGAGACTGAAGTCTCTGAGATGATTCCATTACCAGTAGTATGAAGACATCCCTTAAATTCGAAGTTAACAATTTTTTACTTAATGGATGTCCTGCCCAAGACGGACCACGTCCATTTTTGGACTTGATTTAAGACAACTGACTGAGTATATATAAATAAAGGGCATTATTAGCTCAAGTTTTGGAAAATTTCTCACAATATATATGACGGACTGATAGACAGACGAATGGATCTAAATCAATTCCAAATCTCATGTTGAAATCTCTGTTGCATAGCTCTTCTAAATGTTACAGAAGTAATGATAGAATTAATTCACCCACATCCTTTGTTGCTAAATAAAAAACAATTCATTTGTTGGACTTTGATTGATTTTGTTTTAACGGAATCTAAACCTTTCTTTTTGAAAATGAGTAAAATAATTATGGAAGGATTGATTTTAAAAATTTTAAATGTTTTTTATTTATATATGTACATTTATGTACATATTCATATATATATATCTTTATGAATAAAGAGGTTAAACCCTATTGCCATAACTACTTAACAAACGATGACTGCAAAGTAAAAAAAAAAAAAAAAAGTCATTGAAAACACATGTGTTGCGTTGAAGCGCCCCTCAACCCTTTTTAATGTTTTCTCCCCAATGCAAAAAAGCAAAACAGATTTATTTCAGTTTAAAAAGTTATTTCAATACGCAGGTAACATGAACGCATGTTTTTACATACACTGACAGTTAAAAGAGATAACTGAATACAGCTAACGTTTAATTACTCGGAGTTCGCGGTGCTGTGTTGTACGCTGTGCCGTTTGCTTTTTTATACGTTTAACTGCGCGACTGAGAGCTGTACATTTTCTATATAGCTTTTGATTTTTTGTGATTTTCGCAGTGATTTCATTCTGTGAAAATTACTTCACCTGTAGAGGTGAAACGGTCGTTTGTTCGTTTGTTCGTACGTACGTACGTACGTCCATTTATAGCGTGTCTATCTATAATGTTAACATTCAGAGAGTCGGTGAACCGTAACGGACCAACATCAAATGCATGTTAGTATTCTTCATATATAATATATAGGATAAAAGCATATATTTTTTTTGGCACGTAAAATATTTTTAAAAGAAAGAAAAGAAAAAAAAAACGTATTAAAGCAAAATTAATATTAATAATAATTGAGTTAAAAAAAATTTTAAAGTGTGAAAAAAAAATGTGTTAATAATCGTAATATTATTAAATTGAGCCTCAAATTAATCATTAATTATGAATGATTTTGGATTATCATCGAAGTAGAACATGAAAAAAAAAACACAAAAAAAAACAAAAACAAATGAAAAGAAAAAATTTATGATCTGTGAAAACTAAATGCATAAGTGAAAAAGTGTGGTTTTTGTGTGCGATTTATCCGAATTTAGGTGAATGGTTGGAAAGAGGTGTTGCAAAAAAAAAGAGGAAGATTTCTAATGTTTTTTGTATATTGACCCAAACAACAAACGAACATTCTTACAAACAGAGAGTTTTCTTTGTAAAAATACTTTATATTACAGTTTGCTTATAAAAAAAAAACCAATCGAAATTAGGTGATAATGTCTACTTATCTGTGCTACCTCGAAGGCAATCGTGTGACAAGCATTTAAATTTTTAACAAATAGTGTAAGTAGTTAAATCATTTTTAAAACATAAAAAGTACGCACTTGTTTACAAATTTGCTACAAACTTGAAAATTATTGCTAAGTAAATAAATATATATTTTTTTCATAGTCTGTCAAAAAAGTACCGGGAAATTGTGCATAAAAATTTACCTACCAATCTATGTTTTGTATCCTTCCACAGAAGGCTTCTTTTGGCGGGAAACTTTGATGCTAAAGCTTAATTCAAAAGTCATTTCATATTCAAGTCACATTCTTGGTCTCAAACTTATTTTTTAGAAATTTTTTCTCAAAATAATTATTTTGATTACATCTAAGTTTTCTTTCGTTTCATTATTAAACTTCAAACAGCCTTTGATGTGCAGCAAACTCTTTGAACATTTGATTTATTATTTTGTTTGAACATTTTCTTATCATTCATATCACTGTGCTTTTCATAAAATATGTTTGTTATACGTTTCTCTTTAATTTTCAGCGAGTTCTTGTCTCAAATTCTTTTAAAAATTAGGTATCTGAGGCATATAAATTCTTCGTTCAATTTCAATTTTTAATTATGATAAAGATTAAGTAAAGGAAAACTGAAAATACGAACAGTAATAAAAAAATGTTATCTTTAATTAAACATTACTAGTATTATTAATGTCCTAAACTATGTGCATCCGTAGGCTCAAACAGCAAATTATACGCCTATCTAATCAAATACTCATTACTGCAATAAAATTTAAGTAGAATATTATGAAGAAGAAAATTCCAAAACCTTTTAAAAAAAGTATTTAATATATATAAGGTTTCCAAAGCTTAATGTAGGCTCTTAATAGATTAATTAAGTCCACGGTGGCCGATGATGTATGAGTTAAATACGGAGCGTTAACCAATGCCGTTTAGGGACGAGGACAACTTTTCCTATATAAACAGCGCAACTTTGGAAGTGCTACAACGAAGTCATGGACTAAACCTACCACTTAAGTCTTCTCTCATCCTTCGGATCGGGTGAGCCATATCTTACACGTCGATATTTAGTTATTCCATGATTTTGCAGTAACCCTACGTATCATGAAATTTCCAAAATGGTTGCTTGCAGCTAACAATTATAAAAAGAAGCCCTACGATAGCTTACAGACTTCTCTAAAGGGTATGGTAAATACCTTTGTTCGGATTGTCCACACATTGCGTAGCACAAAGCCTTCTATTCCCCCACATAGCTTTAAAATATCCGCGGAAATATATCGATGCAGCTGACACACATACACTTAGCCTCCCGATTACTTCTTAGTTTCATGACAATTAGATGATGCTAAAAAGACATCTTTTTGAAGAAGAAGAAGTTTCTTCCAAACCATCACAAAATATATATCGACATATATTGACAAAGCTGGCTCCCTTACTTAGACCAGCCTCTACTTCCTAAGTTCATAATACTTAAATCATGGTAATCAGCTTCCATCATGGTGTCTGAAAAAAACCTTTATGGAAAAGAAAAACTTCTTTCCAGAACATTACTTGACTTCTTTTTGTGGACCTATTCAAATCCAATAGTTCTATTATTCCACTGATAATTAATTAGTATGTGTTTAAGATATGCGTTAGGGTGAATATTATTATTTTATTTGTTACATCTATTACTTAAGAATGGATAATTTACCGATTTCCGGTGTATCCGCTCAATTGCACCTATTTAAGAAAGAAAGTTTTACAGAAATCATAAATTATATTCGAGAAGGGTGTAAGTTTTCATATAGATCACTGTTTACGTTTGGGAAAAGCATTCAAAGTTCTTGTAGATCGGTATGGAAAATAGGTCTAATCAATTGAAGGATATATCTGTGGTATGATACAATATCAACTGAAGAAAACCTACCTGTTTCGTGTCCGGTTTTGAGCTTTACTTTTAAAAAATCCAAAAAAAAAAAGAAAAGAAAAACTGAATTTCGATATTCTGTAAGCTTGTGTGGGCATGGCCGATATTTTGGAAACAGAGATGTTCTTCAGTATCTTATACTCCCCTGTACCGTAAGCATATCTTTTGACTGAGTAGGCCTGTTTGCAATACCAATCTGCAAGAACTTTGCCTAAAGTAAAAGCCGATATTCACTGTACCGTAGACACATCCTGATTAGGCCCATTTTCAATACCAATCTGCAAGAACTTTATGCTTAAAGCAAAAAGAAATACGTCTCCATATTTTTTTATTTTTGGAACCAAGAAAAGGTTCACCACAGGTATTACATAAACGGACAAAGACGATCACGTTAAGCGAACAAATTATTAGTACTCAGAATTTGGCGCTATGGGATTCTATTAGATTTTAGAAGCTTTGTTGTGAGTGTTACAAGCGTTTTGACAAAATAAGTATATTATCATTATTCGATGATGGTTACAAAAGCGAACAAAAACAAAAACATTGCCGTTATATTATCGTTATTATTAACTTATTGTACTTAGCAGATATCGATCTAAAATTTTATAAAAAAAACTTAATATGTATACTCTTAGCTCATGACTGTGTGTATTGTATTAGGTTTACGAACAAATTCTTTGCATTGAAATTGATTGCTGTATACAACGTACCTGACCTAGGTTCCCAGTTGTTTACAAAGCTCACGCTCATTGTATATCAAAGTGTAAAGAGATGGATGTCAACAACGGCACTGTCTGTTACTCTGTTTTGAATTGAAAAGAAAAAGTAGCTGATGCTCCTAAAATGATTAAGTTGGGTTGGAGTGAAAATGCAGTAAGCTGTGAAAAAGTTAGGAATCGGTTTAAAGAACAGAAACAAAGTGAAAAAGTGACTCAGCAAGTGATGAGATGGTAAGTTGGCTGGAAACTTATCGCGCTTGCGCCTTATTATTCAGACCTGCCTCCTTCTGGTCCAGATCGATGCAGTTATTTACTAGAACAGTAGTTTACAAAAGTTGAGGACAACTATTTTGCCTCGAGAGAAACAAATTTTCTATCACAAAGGCATCCGTAAGCTTCCCGAGAAGAAGGCAATAGATGAAATAGGTATTGATAGTGCATATTTCGGTTATTTAAAATTAATATTAATATCCTAATTGTAATATTTATATATAATATAATATATTATATAACATATATATACTATAATTACATATAATATATAAAATTATATATTAAATAGTATATTATATATTATATTATATATTATATATTATATATTATATATTATATATTATATATTATATATTATATAT
>KK351132.1:158353-192742 GCA_000671755.1 Glossina brevipalpis | reverse complement strand
TTATATTATATTATATTATATTATATTATATAGTATAAAGCTAATATCATTAAGATATGTAACACGCACAAGTACTTCTTAATTAAATTTGAATTTCAAATCAAGAAATAGAAAAAATTAACCTATGAATCCGTGAAGATGATCGTGTTTTGTCCGGCAGGAAAATCCGTATTTCCTTTCAGCTACGAATCTGAAACTTTTTACACGTATTAGAGGGCATCCTATAGAAGTAAAGTGTTCTTAGTAGTTTAGATAAATTACTAAAATACCTCATAATATTTATTAAGTTGCGATTCTCGTCTGATTAACCAAAAAAGAAAGGCAATTTTTGTTTAGTTGTTAACATTTAAAGTGGAATTGAAAACAAGAACCGACGAAATAATTACATGAAAATTACCATAAATACTTCCCTATGCAACGTAAAACAGTAAATAGAGAATTTTACTGAAAATATTTAAACAAAAACTAGCGAGATACAATTTGTGTACCATTCTCGAACGTAATTATAAGAGAAATTTGTTGTGAAATATTGTAATCAAAATACGATACATTGTAGGCAGGCATTTGAATGCCATGTTCGTTAAATTAGTTCAGTAAACTATTGATAATATATGAGAGAGGAAACTGCATTGAAATTAATTTGAAATTTTATATAAAACAATAAAACAAAAAAGGGAAATTTACAAAACCGGTCTTTCTTTCTTGTAAACCCACATCAAGTGCTTAAATACAATGTATGTCTTCCAAGCCTTTGCTCATTTTTTTCTTCTGTTTTTTTTTTTTCATTTTAATTATTTAATTTATTTTGTAGATCCATAAACACACCATTTTTCTGTTGACTGTGTGTCTGTTGACACAAAACTTTGCATATCTTTAGCGACATTATTTTTACAATGAAAGAAATACTTGTATGGTTAATTGGGTTAGCAAACGGAATATTGAAATGTCCCCGAACATAAACACTGAATCATTTGTTTATTTCGATGGCTCACTTGACACCCACCCAATGCTAATCGTTTAAATTAATTCAATTAGAGGTAGAAAACAATTTTTTAATGATCCGTAAAATTCTTGAACTTTTCTTTTTCTCTATTTTACTTATAAGAGCAATAGGAGGCCAATAATTTATATTCATTTGAAAACAAAAAAGAATTAAAACCAATTAGAAATTTTTTATTCACTTTAAAGCAAGACTTTGGATTTTGCATTCCCACCCTCTTTATTCTTAATGATGCGAATAATTGCTGGCTGATCACGCCCCCAACATACTTTCACTGAATTGAAAAACATGTTACCACCACACACACATAATTGTTATGGACTGCAAGTTACGATTTTTCATCGGAATTGAGGCCAAATCGTGTTTGTTTGAGAAAATAGTGTAGTAGTAGTAGTGACTGACTGATTATATTTTTGCCAAACTTCTTTTCGATCGTTAGCATTCGCAAGACAAATGATAGGGAAAGGAAAATTTACAATACCCAGGCATACATATAATGATGTGTGTCCTGACTGTTGCGAAAGTAAAGAAGTATCCAATATACTTCCATTGGTTTGTAGTGATTGTAATTAAGCGCCAAAATCCGCATGTAATTCCTTATAAAGACTCTTTGGTTGCCGTGTCGTAAGAGTTTAACTTAAAAATTTTAAACATAAGCTGGTCTTTATTGACGTTTGAAAAAATTTAAATAATTTTTTTCATTATAAATTGGCAATACACCCTACAATACC
The DNA here is from genome assembly GCA_000671755.1 of Glossina brevipalpis. NCBI lineage: Eukaryota > Metazoa > Arthropoda > Insecta > Diptera > Glossinidae > Glossina > Glossina brevipalpis. The sequence goes on along the minus strand of KK351132.1, from coordinate 191,011 downwards.
TTTGACAGGAATGAATGTATTAAGTTTGAACGAACGCATGCGACATTCAGAAGAATTTGAAATAGACTCAACTTTTGCATCGATTAAGACTTAGTTTCTGAAGATGTGTAACTATTGCCTGTTTTGTGTATTTTTGTATTTAGGAAAGACACGAGATTGAGCCGCCTTACGTAACCTTTAGTATCATCCTTTTTTGAAACAATTTAGTCCAATATTTGTCAACCTTTTTATCTGAAGTCAATCCATTTATTTTCGTGTTTAAACTCCTGGTCATGATTATTGAAAAATTTTGATGAAATTTGGTAGATAAGCAAGTTTTGACTCAAGAACGTATCCTATAAAAAAGTGGATCGGATTGAACGGTTATTTAGACCGCTTTCCATAAAAACTTGCCATGGAAACGTTGTTGTATGAAAAAACTTTTTCAAAAAGTATCGGTAAAAAATTGCATTTTGGTGTATATAAGTAAAAAAAAAAATTAACACATGAGTAAAAAGAAAAATTTGGATAGGGCAGCACCATATTTGGAACTGACTTTCATATAATCATTTGTACAAAGAAATTCTTATTTTTTGGTGAAAGCTTGTCGTAGCTAGCGCATATAATAATAAATTTTACTATGAGGTAGTGGGGGGGACCAAATAGCTTTATTTTTTGTTTAGCTCCCCATATAAAGGGTCTCATGAAAAGCATGCGTTTTTTGGGGACCAAGATATTAATTTATATTTTTTATTTTTTATAAGAAGATAAAGAATTTTTTTAGGCGAAGTGGTGTAAGAGTATTTACTGTATTTAAAATGAAAGTTCATCCAAAATATTTATATAAGATGTAAATTTAGTGTGGGAAATTTCGATTTCATAGGGCTAATTTCCGGATCTCTCCGTATCGAAGGAAGGGTCCTCATATAAACACTAAGCCTTTATATACAAAAATATTTTGTACCGAAGATGGACTTAAGCAAACATGTTTAACGTAACTAGTATTGGACCATGTTCGACTATATGGTCTAAAGCCATTTCCTCATTAATGATTAGTTTCCCAAAAATTATTCTAAGCATTTTTTTGTAATAATTTTTTTAATCTTCCATAAAAACTCTACAAATATGCATATATATCGCTTAAAAGCGAATTAAATAATCTCTTTGTCCGAAAATATGACTTACATTTCATACAAAATCTGAAATCAATGCAGACACCGTTGTTTTTAAGCATTTTTGTATAGACCAGAGAAGACTCATAAATGTTTATACTGCGTTGAAATATGCATGGATCCCAGAAGGTCCACGATAGGAAGAGAATGGATAGGAAAACACGAAGCAACTTACCATGTCTAAGTGTTTGATTACGGTTCTTTCCTAAATGCAACGTTAGTGATCTCAAAGTTTTGTTTAGAAGAGAAAACTTCGCGTCAAGACTTCTTGCACCATTTGATTGAAAATTGAATTCGAATTCGAGCAAAATCGGTTCAATATTATTACAAAAATTGATATTTTTATGTTGTTCTAAATTATATAACCTCAAGGTTTTTAAGCTGTTAGCAATGATTTGCCCTTCTCAGCAACGATTTTTTTATATAGTGGAGAGATAAATGATTTAATTTTTTCTACCTTTTTTTGACAAGTGCAACCAAGATTTGTATTTTGTTTTATTAAGAGATTTTTTAGCGTCTAATTTATTATCAAATTATTGGTTTTTTTTTTATTAATTATAGTAATTATAATTTAAAAAAATTAAATGTCCACATACGTAACTGACCAACGGCGTCAAGAGATTAATTTTCAAATTGCTTTTAATAAAATCGAAGTGTTGAATTCGAAACAGGGTTAAGCCAATTAGGGATTCGATCCATTTTTTCCAAAGAATTTTATATAAATAAGTTGCATTACGTAAGTATGATTTTTAATTTGCATGCACGCACACACAGCTATTAAATGGTGAAACAAATTGGTCTTTGCTTTATCTAGCAATTAATTATCGTAAACAAGCTAACGATGAAGAACAAAAAATTCAAGCCATGACTTGTCTTGAATTTCTCTTTTTATTTATTTTCAAATAACTGGTTACTAATGGTGCTAATAATCATAAATATATGATTATAATTTTACTTCTTTGCGAAAACTAATTGATTAGGAAAAATCGAGAAAACAAAATTATTGATAAAACGTACCAACTACAACTGATGATGTTAAGCCGACTAAACGGAATTATTAAAACGAGATTGGTGGCCAGGACAGAGTTGTAAGTAATTAATTGCTTGGTTTTTCATCACGACAACGATCAGTCCCATTAACCAAAAACTACTCTCCTCCATTCCTATGTCGAGACAAAAAAAAAAAGAGTGGTTTCTTAGAATTTGTATTATACTCTTGTAAACTAGATTTCATGTTATGTTAGCATTAGCTAGCCATAGATATGCTACCACAAAGTTAGGAAAAGCATTGGTTAAGGATAGATACTGCTTTGAATGAAAAAAATATTGTTCTATTTTATGCTCCTTGTGCCACTTGCAATACAGTTTGTTCGGGCGAACGCAACATTTAACCGGGGTCTAAGATCCACTTTTGTTCCATTATATCAATCCCTTCAGAATAACTTTTTAAAGCTGCTTAAGCTCATCTGTCCGTCTTTCCATGTGATGCCAGCATATGTATTTTCATGTTCAACCTAAAGATTAAAATTTTCGAGATGCTTTGATGAAATACGAGACGTTGCCACGTCTTGACCCAAGCGCTATCGAACATAGGATTAGATCGAACGATTATTACTAACGCTACCCATATAAGATTATATATAAAAAAGTCTTTATAATAAAAATGAACTTCTTTTTATTAATATTTATTGACAAAAATCTGTTCGAAATAATAATTTTGCTTACGAAGTGAATAAAAAAATTTTGGATAGGATTGAGCCATTTCTTCGATCGATCGTCCCTCTTCAATATGAATTAGGCTTTATGCGATAATAAGATATTTTTCCTTATAATAATGTATGCATAACATTTACTTGACATATAAATTTTTTGTTTCGATTACGCTTAGGGCTACCTTTCAAGTCCTTTCCCATATAAAAATTCCGATGAAAAGTTGTCCTTTATATGACAGTATTGCATAATTTTGCACATTTTATGTTAGAGATAATTAAAGACGTGTATTAAGTGAATTTGTGTAGAGTACTTAAAATTCGTTATTGTCTATCTATTATGTCTTAACTTGTTTTTTTTTTTAAATAACGATCAATTTTACAAAAAACTAAAAAAAACCATTTATTTTTTCTTTTTTCAAATTCCAAAATATCAAAAAAGGAATTCTTCGTACTCAAGACTAGTGCGGACCTAATAAGATATTCCAACGATTGCTATAGAATAATGCTCTAAATAAAGAGAAGACAGTAGAATTTTATTATCAAGAGCCCACCTGCTGACATGACAATCCTCTTCACCCAAAGGTTTAAGGATGAAATTTTTCGCTATTACGGGCGATCTTGTATTTGATTTGTTTCATTGATTCGAGCTTGACTTTCAGTTCTCTCTTGCGATACATACTTTCCTTATAGGTGCAAAAGCTCGGGAAAGAATAAATGGACAGGATTGTGTCATTCCTGCCGATTGTTTTTAGGGTTTGCCTTTCCTTTTCCTTTTTTTTTTCTTTTTAAAGCAAGTGTGGATTCAATAGATTTGCAACTTGGTAACAGTATGTCATCTTGCTTTGCTCTACCTTGCTATAATGTTGAATTGAAAACTTTACAAATTTCGAAATTTTACAAAAAGTCCTCTAATGGTACTATTTTCTCGTAATTTTATAGAATTCACACCAAGGGTATCTATTTGTTAAAGATTATTTCCTGTATAGTACCTTCGTAAATGTATCCTATAATAAGTAATAAAACTTTGCTCGATACATATCGATCGGAATTCTAGACAATAATAGCTGAGTCATACAAAGTAAACCTTTTTCTCTTATGCGATTTTATGAACTGCGTTAGCTGTTTTCTTCTCTTTTGTTTGTTTAAAGTAAAACCATACAACAGACTATTTATCTAGTATCGGATGGTACACCACGTGACTAATCTGTTCAGTTTTAAAAACTAATCTACATAACAACTGTGAAAACGAGAAAAACAAAACAGTTGACGACTGACTAATGCGACCTTTTCTTAAGTGTAATGTTTTTGTTTTGCGATATTTGTAAACCTTTGAATTTTATTTTTAAGTATTTAGGAAAATGTGTGTCATACGCCTTTTCAATAAAAAGTATTTTAGTTTTGTTATTCAAAAAAAACAAAAAAAAGAAAAAACACAAAAATCTGTTCAAATTCTATTATTGAAAACAAAAAAACTAAATAAAAATGTAGTCAATATATTGATATTGCTGGTATCGTCTTAACGATTCCATTCCTAATACTACACATAAATGTCACGAAATTACCTTAAGATAAATGGAAGTAGTAGAGCACCATATGGTGTGCTGCTTAAGACTCTTATAAGTTAAATGATGCATAACACAAAAACTCAAACTAAAGTAAATGAAGCTCAGACAATTGTCTTATACTCTAAAAAGTCAGTCCGTCTGTTCTTGTTACATATGCCCACGTGAGTATAAGAACATTTTCGGTGGCAGCTGTGGGAGTGTTAACACAAATTTTTCTTTTTGTTGTATCATAAGCATTTTTTCTACCCACTCTAGAAAAATTTAATAATACTTTTAGATAATCAATACTTAGAGCTTTGTGTGGGAATTTTTACATTTATTTTTTTATAAAAATTTTGAAAAACATTACTATTTTTTTTAATATAGATTTTCAATATAAAGCAAAAATTATGTAATATTTGCGCAGTAAATGAAAAAGAAACTATTTTTGGTTTACATCGAATCTTTTAATACTCAATAATTATTTGACTTTATTCGTTTTTTAATAAATTTAAGTGCGGAATACGTATGTAAAAAGTATAGCTTTACTGTAAATGCTAGCTTTTGCTTAAGAATAGACCTTGAGTTCTATTAAATGTGTTTGTAAGAATAATAGAACTGATCATAACCACAGGCGCTGTCTGTTTAGCATAATTTAACTAAGAGCTAACATATCTAAAATAACAGTTTACACGATTAACATAACATTTAATAAAATAGAGTCGAAAAGAATTTTTAACATAGCTCGGTTGAGGAATAGTCATAAATAACATACTGTGTGAAAGCAACTTCTTATAACGTATCAAAAGAATAATGCTTTTAACATAACATAGTCAAGGGAGATGTAACATAACATAGCTTGGGCGTAAATAGAACACCGAGATCAGACAAGTACTGCACTTAACATAATTTAGCAAAGTATTAACACACAACATAACCTAGTCCCGAAATGTGCATATTTAACATAGTGTGGGCATGGACTAATATAACATAGCATAACCATTCATTCAACAAATAACACAGAAAATCGAAGAATGTTCGAGGATGACATACTTAACATAACATTTCTGAGAAATAACCTACATAGTATAAGAAACTTGCACAGAGCAAGTGAAAGAACATATAGGAAAGATTATTACAAAATTTTTTTATCCTTGTGTATCCATACATTAGTCCCAGAGCTTTGCTAATTGTTGTGCAAATCTCTCGAGCAATTTAACTTTCATTTAATAAAACATGATGTGCATAATGATCTCATCAGATAGTGTAGACAAAACTTTCAAGTTTGAACCACAATTGTAAGCATAAAAAAGGTTTTAATAGCTGCTGCTGTATACAGTTTATAGAGTCTTCAATAAGTACAATCATTCAATTAATCTAATGGATATGAATTACGCGCCAGCGGCTAAAGACTAAAGCGTTTTTCGTACCATTAATTTAGTATGCAAACCGTTCCAATTCGTTTCGCACTTGTTGTTTTTTTGAATTCCAAATTTTTAAAAATATGGTATATTATCTTCGTCATTCCGCTCGTAACGCCGGATTATAAATGGTGCATTTATAAATCAAAAAAGGGTAAGGTTCTTAACCCTATTCATATTCGTATTGGGTGTCTAGTGTTACAGCCATAAAAAATATGTCAAAAAAAAAATTAAATTTTTGTATCTAGCCAGAGTATATTTTGTACCCATTTTCGTCACAAAATATTAACAGTTGGAACTTTTTGCCATATAAGCGTAAGCTTGTTTTGTAAAAACCTTTGTATGGGAGAGGGTTCATAAATTTTCAAAATTCATACAACTATTACAACAAGAAAGAGTTATTCATTAGAGCTCTTGTGTAGATGAGGAACCAACCGATATGGTCCAAACTTAGTAAAATTGGTTTTTTTTTTCATTGTTAAATTCCAAAAGTTATACTTTGTTGCCATATAAAACTTTATGCTTCACGGTAGTCCTTGTAAAGGAATAGCAATTTTAAGTAATTGGTTTCAGTCAATTTTCATCAAAAAAAAATATAAAATTTAGACCTTCGAAGATTAATTTATTATAAGAAAGTTTATAAGGGACATTGCTCTCAAATTTAATGTGCCTTAATATAAATTTGAAATGATTTTTGTCGAAAAATATGAAAATCATAAAATTTTGTGTTTATATAAGACTTAATAAATGAGGTGTCGATAAAAATGATCCGATCCAATATTGTTTCAGTAATGTATGTTTCAAAATTAAAAAATTTTGAAAACACTAACAAAGATATCGATCGGACAGACGGTCAAGCATGTTCCAAATTCAGGTAGAATAAAAGGTAGCTCTCACCTCCAAACAGTCTTCACTCATTTAGAGTGTAGCACTCAACATGGCAAACTATGATTTTGAAACAATTTTGTTGAAAAAGAAAAATTTTATTTTTATACAAAATTTTCATTTTATGAGAGGTAATATGGTAAAATAGGTCCGAGCCAACAAATTTGTGTTTATGTTTTAAATTAAGAAGATAAAAGAAATTTCAAAAGTTCGAATATTCCGACAGATATCAAACAGAGAAACGGATATATCTTACTTACGGAGATCTTATCACAAGTGGTATAGAGTACAAAAATGTGCCTCAAATACCAAAAACTTAAAGAATTGAAAATTTCTAAAAAGAAGAAATTTGAATAGATTGGTACTGTCCGTCCATCTATAGCTTATAATCTATGATAGATATTTATATTGCTTATGTGTCCCAATGTTTAATTCAAATCTTTAAGAAATTAATGGAAAAACACTTCCCGGTTGTTTATTTCATTCGTTCGTAATTAAGAAATAACTTTTGCATAATTTATAATAATTTATTTATAAGGAAGGGCATCTGAAATTCATTAAAAGCCAATTTTATATATATAACGTTCTTAGCTTTGTTTCTTTATTTATTTTTTTTTTACTGCTAAGTGTAATTATCCATACATGCACATGTAATATGTATGCGTATGCATTCCTATAAAGTGTTAACTGGTTTTTGCTTTAGAAGGTCAAGTGATTGTTTATTTTATGGCAACTTTACGAAAACGTTCTTTTTCTGTCTGTCTGTCTGTCTTCTGTTTGCTAAACTTGGTTATTTAAAAAGTACAATTGTTCGAGTGCTTGCGAGTGAACTGTTTAGGTTGGCTTATCCGGTTATTGCTATATACACACACGCATATATGTATATAATACATATGTGTGTGTACATATACATACACACATATATATATATATATATATATATCCAATATTTGTAAAATATTTCTTTTTTTTTTTTTGTAAATGTGTGTACACTTTAGCACAACGACCTCGTGCAATATGATCTATCTTTGCGTTACAGTGGCTGAATCTAAATAATTTCTGTAATTTTGTCTCTATTGCTGCTTATATATGTATGAACATATTATGTTAATTCATATAATAAAATAAAGTTTAAAAATATCTTCAATTATATAAATTTCAAATGTGAACAACAAAAGCAACTCCCTCCGAGCTTCAGGCAAATGATAATTTTGAAAATTGAATAAATATTTTTAAATTGTTTCGGTTTTTTTTTTGCTTTCAACCGATAATAAATTGAATGCAAAGTATTGTTTATAATGCATTATATACACGTATATAAATTATATCAATTTCTAAATACTCCTCGTAATCAACATGTATAGTAAAAAAACTAGAGACCGTATGTCCGTATGTCTGTCTGTCTGTCTGTCTGCTTATTCTAACCACAAGTAGAAGCTGCTTTTTTTTTAAACTTCAAGCCATTTTTCAGCTGTCAACACATAACTGTCATTGCGATGACATTTGACAATTAAAACGTAAAAGATATTCTGATCAATAAAAATTCGCTAGAAGCATTAAATTTCATGCTGGAAATACTAGATTTTTTTATATAAAGTTGTTCTGAAGAGTGAAACTCATTTTTATCAATCTGCCATTTGGTATGGAAATAAGTAAACCTGTCGCATCTATATAGTTTTGAAAATCTAAGAGAATGAGTCTCACCACTTCTCCAATCATAACGAGTAACAGTTTCTTGCAGTTTTTCAGCTGGAGGTGTTCGATCATTCTAGCGAATGATTTAGTTATTGAATGATATTAATTGGGTTTTTTGGATTGAAATTAATGCTAAGGATAAGGGTGTTGTTTATTTTCAATAGGATGATATCATTTATCATAAAGTTTACAAAACAATGCCCCGAATGCCTGATTAATTTAAAATGATTCCCTTTCTTTTAAATCGTCATCCAATCTCAGAGCTTTATCTATAAAACAAATTTTCTGATATATTTTTCGTTTGAACTATTGCGCTAGCTTGAGTTCAAAAATAAGCTTAATCGGCCCATAGATTTCATTCATAATCATTAAATACTCAGAATTTATTATAGCGAGATATAAGTTCGAAATTCGAAAATTATTTATGCTGATCCATAGAATTGATTTTTAAAGATTAATTACGGTTACAGTGATCGATAGACTTAAAGTATAAAAATTAGTTACAACGATCTGTGGGTTTGTAATTTAAAAATTATTTATGCCGATCTGTAGTTTTAAAATACAAAAAGCGGATTATAATTATAGTTGATCGGGAGGGGTTTGAAAAGTCTGTTAAAGCGATTTGTAGGTTTGAAATTCAAAAGCTCATTACGGTGGTCAATAGTTTCGATAATCAAAAGTTATTTATAACGATTCATAGATTTATTAGTCCAAAAACCAATTAATGTTATGGTGATAGGTTTGAGACTCAAAAATTTTTTACACTGATCAGTTGGTTTTAAATTAAAGAACTTGATTATAGTTATAGTGATCGAGAGATATTTAAATTTAAAAATTAGTTATAGTGATGTATAGTTCGATAATTAAAAAATCAGTTATAGTGATAGTGATAGGTTAGAGATTGAAAAATTATTTTTACTGATCCGTAGATTCGAAATTATAAAAGTTAATTATAATAATCCATATGTTTAAAACTCCGAAATTAGTTATAATTTTATATAAGCTGGAAATTTAAGAACTATTTCTAGGGATCTATGGATTTGAATTTCAAAAGGTAGTTATAGCGAACCGTAAGATTGGAAATTGGATTAAAAAGTTCGTTAAATTGATCTATAAGTTTGAAATTCAAAAATTATATCTTTTATAAATTTGAAAACCAAAAATGATTTCTAACGATTCACATCCTTGAGATTCGAAGTGTAATTATAGTGCGCTGCAAATCTGAAAATTCTTTCTAATCATCTGTAGGGGCTTGAAAGGATAGTGATAGTGAGTTCTACAAATAGGAAATAAGAAAGATTTTTATATTGATCGGTAGATTTGAAATTCAACAATTAGTTATAAAGTGATTCATAAAGTTTGTCTAAAACATTACAAACAACTTTGAAAATATCTTTTAAAACCATAAAGTAACAAATTTCTCCATTAGCTTAGATTGCATCTGCTCTTCACATGAATTACTTAGACTTCTGGATCTTATTCTTATGATCAATTATGTTAGTTATGTTTGCTTATATTGAACAGCTTATACACAACGATGCTACTACGTACGATGCTATATTATAGATATGATATAGAACATTTACGCTTACATAGCATATTACCTTTGCAAAGTTGTGTTACATATTTATGTACATTTCTGAGTAGTTATTATTAAAAATAACAAAAAAGGAAAAATGATGAAAAATTATAAAAATAATTGAGACAAATAGGTGTAATAAAGTTCGATCTGTTGTGTCTACTTCGTCGCTAACAAAGAATGCGATCTATAGAAGGATATAATAAAGAACGCATTAAAATATTTTAACCCGTATAAGTAAGATTTTCTGTTTGACAATTTGTTGTTGTCACCAGTTGCAGTTGAAAAGCACCACCGGTTCTTTACTATATTTAGATGATGGTTTTTAATTAAATCTACACCAATACAAGTTCAAGAGTATCTAAGTGATCTATAGTAATGTTTTAATGTTCGATAATAAACATCCAAGACTTTATTTTTTTTTTTTTAAATCAAATAATTATTTTCAAATTGAAAGTCTATTCATTTACGTGACTTTCTAAACATCACATGACTTTTGGTTAGTTTGGTTTCCTGTTATCGTAATTGTGCTTGATTGTTTAAAAAAAAAAAACAAAAAGCTCAGCCGGGAACACGCGTGCAATGAAAGTCTTTTAATATTTTTTCACCAAAAAACAAGGCGATCAGGAATTTGGTAAAAAAAAATTTGGTAGGACTATTAAGGAATTTTCTATGGGAACAGACCTACTTCCTCCTACTTCATTGTAATGCATTTCTAAGGCATTTATAATAAACTTTTATATGATCTCATTCATTCTTCAGTGTTCAGCGTAGTATAACAGGTACTTGGGCACAAGCAGAAGGGCAGTAGAAAATCAATATAAATTATTTTGATAAAAATGATTTTTTTTTTCAATTTTTCTTCAAATAAAGTCCGTGTCACTTGATTATGAAAAACGTAGATTTCATTTAGAATTTTTCGCAGAGATATTTACAATTATTTAAAGGAACTTATTTCTTGAAAGATCGCGCTTGCTTCAAATATCAATATTCAACCAATTTCTTTTAAGCAACATTCTCACCTTATAAATGTTAGGAACATGAAAAATACTTCATCTCATCCGAGTTAAGCCCTCAGTGCTGAAATCACGGCGTAGTTTTGTTAATCTCTTTACGTATCATTCTGGTCTGTTTGATAATCCTGCTAGAATTCACGACGTAGTTTCGTTAATTCTTTTACGTCTCATGCTGCTAATTCTTTACAGCTGGATTTCATGGCGTAGTCTCGTTAATCTCTTTATGTCTCATTCTGCTCTACTTGCTGAACCCTCGCTGCTTGTTGGTTTACTAACTAACTGGTTTATATCTCATTCCGCTATGCTTACTGATCCCTCAATGTTAGATTTCATGGTGTATCGTATTTGATAATCTGTTTACGCCTCGTTCTGCCACCCTTTTCTACCGCACTTCCGGATTTCAAGGCGTAATTTCATTAATCGCTTTAGAAGGAATTTTTTTAGTCATAGATTTCGTTCAGCAAGTTTGCCGCCGCAGATTTATTATACCAGCTTATGATTCTCGTAGCAATTTCGAGTCCAACCAAACGTTGGATAAGAAATTTAAATTTAAAATTTTTCTTAAGCTAAAAAAGCTGAAAGTTTTTAATAAATAAAATATAATTTGTTTTAATTCTATCTATTTTCCTTATACTTTGAAAATGCCACAAGAGGGACTTCAAGTTATGATTACATTTAATCCTCTTTTGGTCTTCATTCTTGACAAACTCGACGGGGAATTCCGTAAATTAAATAGATAAGCAGCGCACCTAAAAACCATCATGACATCATTTTTATGAAAACATACAGCAAACACAAACATACATTTCACATATACTTGTTAAATAAACATTTACAATATTTGCATGCACAATAAATATTATCTCTAGTTTGTGAGAAATGTAAATGTAAGTTACAAGACTTGGAAGAATGAGAGGATTGGTTCAATTTTAAAAATAACAGAATACGTTACCATTCATGATGATACAGAGCAGCGGAGATCAGAATAAAGAGTTTATCGCTTCAGAATTGATTGATGACAAACAAAAAGCACTTTTATGCTACCAAAACCGTCAAAAAAGAAAAAAAGTAAAACAGATGTTAAAGTAAAGAGTGTAAGCGTAGACAATTACAAAACCAATCTACTTGAGACCCGTTTTTCCTTTCAGAAGTCTTCATTCCTTGTTCTTCCGCTTTGTATTCTTTTTAGTGCCTTCTTATTAATAAGAATAGTAGCGGAGTATGAGCAAAAACAAAAACTATTCGGAATCAAAAAGGACAGCATTAAGAAAAGAAAGGTTTACTAAGTTTTCGGTACGAAGGGTGCTCTAAAGAAAGAAAAATGCTGCTCACCTTAGTATATAAAAACTGCTCGACCTACCATTCTAGTTCTCGAAAGTCTTTATGATCAAAAAAATCTTCTGACTATCGCAGTGCTCCATTTCTCTTTCTCACTAACGCAGTATGCCATCTTTGGACATAGTACGCCATTTTCCTTACTGACTAACGAAGCACGCTATCCTTCTTTCTGATTGAAGCAGTGCGATATTTTTCTTTCCGACTATCAATTTTTCTTTTTTAACGCAGTATGCCATTGTTCTTTCACGGTATACTTTTCTTTCTGACTAACGCAGTACGCCATTTTTCTTTCTGATCTGCGCAGTATATCATTTTTCTTTCTGACCGACATAGTGTGCCATCTTTCTTTCTCACTGGGGCAGTACGCAAATTTTTTTTCTGAGTGCCGCAGTTTGGGATATTTATTTTATTGCATAAAGTAAATGTGAGAAATTTGGTTCGGATGCGACCATTTTTTGAACGATCTCCCCATATAGCCTTTCTTCATGAAAAGTAAGCCTTTATGTGGCGAAAAGGTACAATTTTTAATATTTTGTTATGAAATATAATGAAAATAGAAATCTCACGTAAAAATGAATTGTAACAAATTTGGAGGTCGTCCATTTCTTGGAGAACATCATAATATATTTATAATTTTTCGTATATTATATTATATATTACATTATAGTATATTTATAATTTTTCTTACGGAAATAAGTGAAGAATTGTATTTAGGCAAAATATTGGAAAGTATTTATCGGTGGGGGCTAGGTCGGCCATATTATGTTTTTAGTATTTTTGAATACATTTTTTGTTCCTTCAAGAAATTTATCAACAAGTTGATAGACGATAATATATGTGATGGGCATGGCTAAAGCTTTTCGAAATCTATATTTCGGCATAAAAATTCTACATTATGTATATGTTATGTTAGTAGTACTTAATATTGGAATTTTCTTATGTCACCTAGTCTAGCTTTTACTATTCCCAGCGCCAAAGACTTACATTACGTTGCCTACATATTAGGTTGAAGAAAAATAAAAACCATTATTTATTGGACTAAACAAAGAAGAACAAAAGACTTTTTTTAAGTTCAAAATGTTACTTTTCCAACGATTGTAAATTTTCAATTATTTTATCGATACTTAGCATAAATCTTATAATGAAATGCATCTTTGAAGAATATTATCCTCTCCTAAATGTGAATAGAAAAAAAACAAAACAAAATATCGTATATGGTCATCATATATACGCTAACGAAAGCATTGATAGACAAACAAATAAGTAAAAATTCAATAGAGGCAAGGACAACAACATTAAAAATTTTTCTCTCTTTCTTTGCCGTACTCATTAGTGAAACACATTAGCGTAGGTTTAAATACAAATGTGGGGAGAAAATTATCTATTTTTTACGTCGCACTAATTCTTGAATATATTGTAGGGAACAAATTTCCCATTGTTAAGCAGCTAAGCGAACTTAACGGTTTTCAAGTTCCTTTCAAGAACATTTATTTTTCAGCCGGGAAGATGGGTGTATTAGGTCACAATCTAAATAGGAGAAAACGAATATGTGTAGTAACACTTTTTTTACGTACTTCCCCTCATCTTATAATTTGAATTCTCTTTATTAATCGATCATTAAATTACATCCATTCTATACTATTCTAATTCGGTTATTGGCCTTTACAATATAACTTCGTGGCTTACAGTACCACTTTCCCAAATATCTCTGATCTCTTCTTTAGCCATAGGGTCTTCCGAAACTTTATTCAAATCCCGAAGAACATTTTTATAAGTTCATCGGTTTTAAGCAATTTTACGTCTCCGACGTTGCGCTCACATTCGCATTAGTTAATCGAACAAGAAGAAGAACGAAAGTAAATATTTTCTTTGCTTCGAACTCTTAAAAGTAACCGTTTAAATCGTATGATGTCATTTAAAGTCCACTATTCGACATTAAACAGAATCATTTCAAGTCCTACGGGCAAGTCTATCATTAGTTACATTTAAATTCTCAGCACAACTCTTCAAAAACCCGCTTTACCTTTTCAACCTGAAAGGGATCTAAAGATTGATTTTTTATTTGTAATTAAACCTGTAAGAACCAGTCCATAGTCCGTATTGGCTCTGGTAAGATGAGTGTGGCCGTTTTGTCTCTTGTCGTTGTCTTTCTTACCGGAAGCTAAAGACAACATTATCGTGACTTTTATGTATCTTTTTATTCCTTCTAAGAGACCAACAATGCAAGGAAAGTGTGTGTCTTTTTCCCCCTTGGCCCTACATGCGGGTTCACCGGGGGGGTATAAACTGCTTTGCGATCTATTCTAAAATTCATACGACTGCATTTAAGTATGTATGCGTGCAATCAAGACCAAAGCTGACTGTGGCCCTCCTAATATATCGATAATTATATGAACACCCGAAATAATGATTAGAAAGCCAAAGTCGACTTGGATGGTTCCCGGCATGTACCAGCATGGTACACTCGTAGTCGACTGAATTGAGAGAACAAAAGATAAAGATAAAGATAGCTTACGTTAGAATATATAGCAGTTTAGAACACCAAAGCAAAGCACGATGTCCCAAGTCGACCACAATTGTCTTTAATTGACCCAAGATACAAGAACGATCGTGCACAAGCGAGTTAAACTATTCTAGCTTCGTTTATATCTCTCCTATGTAGTCATCTTTAGATCGTTGTCTTCACGTTTATATCGGCCTTTCTTGCACTTTTTCTGTGCTCTTATCTTTCTAATACCTTTTCGCATTCTGAACGAAGGCGCGTGGTCTTAAGAAATATCAATATCGACGTCATCCTTATCAATCAATCCAAATTAAATAAATTTCTGATAACAATTTTTGTTTTATTTTTTTTTTCTTCGAAATATTTCTATCGCTTTCGCAATTTATGGTTTTTCTGATAGATTTAATCTTATCATCGTAACTATGACACGTTTTGCAATTCATTCAATTTGTGCAGTTTAGTCTTTTTGCTTGAATATTACGTAGCGTAATGTAAACCAATTTATGGATCAATCTATTAAATCATATTTTATGTCTTCTCCTTATTTATTATAATCGATAAAAAAAAAATGTTTCCTTTTTTATCTAAACGCTTTCAAACACTAAATATTTTTTCATTTTTTGAATAAAGAAAAAAAGGAGGAGAAGAAACGTTTAAAAAAAATTAAAGAAAAATAAAACAAAATTCAAAATTAAAAGAAGACATTTGACGATAAATTAAAAACTAAATTTTTTGCATAAAATTCGCAATTAAAAATTGTTGAGCTTTCATTTTCAAAATCGCTGATGTGCGAACAGATTCAGAGATCGTGATAAACCGCAACGATTTGCGATTGTGGAACAACAATCAAGGGCAGAATCGAATCTAAAGCTCATTAAGAAAAGCTCCTCAATCAATACTCGGCTTATGTTAAATTTTGGATTTTGTTTTTGTCCCATTTTAGAGCAACAGAAACGGCGGCGTTTTCATCCATTACGAAATTTAAGACGTATTTTCCGCCGTCGTACCATTACATCATCAGCAGTTACATCAACCGCAGGTACAACGTCGGCATTGACCGTCGTCACAAGTGCAGACAAACCCACCTTATTATTGGCAGCGCATACTGGTAGCGGAAGTACAAGTGAAAAGAATTTACGAAGCGCAACTCTATCATCAATAACTTCAGTAGTATCTGCATCGGCTTCGTCGCCATCGTCACCTTTGACGCATCAACAATTGCAAGACGCTTATTTGACTCAATCTCTGCCAAAATCCAAAACGTCGTATCTATCGCTATTGGGTAATAGTAAACAACGTAATGATCAACTTCTCCTGAGTGCGGATATCAAAGTCAAATCAAAACATAAACAAAAACAAGAGAAGCTTGTTAAACAAAAAGAATCAAACGGCGAAGAATTGACACCGGTGTTGACGCAAGCTGAAGCGATGTATACTGCTACCACAACAGCGAGTGCTCCACCAAGTCATTATCATCATCATCAGCAGCAGCAGCATCATCATCATCACTATGCACAGCAGCAACCGGTTATGATATCAAAACTTAGCCAACAACGGCAATCGTTAGGTGTATCAGTGTATCCCGGTGCCCTGAATCGGGCTTTATTTACCGAACGTCAAAACTTGCGTAGTTCAGGCGATTCCTTACAGGATTTAGATAGTGGCAACGACAGTGGCACCGGTGGTGTGTGTAGCGGTATAGGAGGTGGTGCTCACAATTCTTCGACTCATGAACGTATCAAAAATGGTAGTAGTGCTAGTGGAGGCGAGATGTCCGATAGTCAACGTAGTCTAAGTGAAAGTCGTTTAATTGATAGGTGAGTACTAGTTTGACTTATAATATAAATTAAAAGAATTCAATAAATGAAAATTTTCCATTCGTTTTAGTGATTATTCTCGTGAAGGACTTTCACAATCACATGACAGTGTTTTTTCGGAATCTGCAACAGCCAGCAGTTTATCCATAGTTTTAAAGGTAAAATAATATTAGAAAT
This sequence comes from Glossina brevipalpis, assembly GCA_000671755.1. Taxonomy (NCBI): domain Eukaryota; kingdom Metazoa; phylum Arthropoda; class Insecta; order Diptera; family Glossinidae; genus Glossina; species Glossina brevipalpis. The sequence continues at coordinate 174,173 of KK351132.1, read as the reverse complement.
GAAAACTTACCGCGTTTATAGAATTCACTTGAGAATAATGGAAATCAAATTATATTTCAAGAAGTATTTCAAGTTTAGTTTCCGAAAACCCTAATACAAATAAATATCTTTAAAGGGTAAAGTCTAATATGACTGGTAATGATAGTGCTGTAATTTGCATGAAGCAAACAGTGCCCAAAAGGCATGCATGGTATGCTACGATTGCTTGCACTTGTTTGTTTTTTAATTGCTTTGACTCTCTATAGACCTGACTCGAGACCAGACGTTACAGTGACTTGTTATAATTTTATGAAGGCTCAAGCCTTTACTTTCATTCATTTTGATGGTTTAATAGACTTCCTCTCAAGATCCTTTCTTTTTCCCTATATCACTCTCTTATTCCTTCAATTCTCCCCTCTTCTCTGTCTTTCTTTCTCTTTCTCTTTCTCTCTCCTTCTCTTTTTTTTTGTGTTCTCTTTCTTCCTCTTTCTATTTTTCGTCTTCATTCCAACTCCCTTTTATATATTACACTCACCTTCGAAACGATAAGCCGCGAACTCGCGCGAAAACGTGCGAACATGATTCTGTTCGATATTATCCCATAGTACCAGGCCAAAAGCAGCAAGAAAGAAGGGCAGAGTGAAAGAGAAGAAGAAGAAGAAGAAGAAGAGTAAAGACTATATATGAATAAATTGTAGTGATATATCGCCCGTTAATAGCTGCAGACATTGAGTAACAGCAGTAATAATAACAGTTAAATCGTAGCTGGTTTTATTGCTATTAAACTCCTTTTAAACAAATTCAATTTATGAGTATCATATCGATACCATAAGTAGTACTTTGTTACTTTGGTCGTAACATTCCGTAGATATATAGTTTTTTTAAATTAGCGTCACACTCTTGATTGATGTCATTCATGAATGATTGATGTTGAATTGTTTGAGATTGAAATAAAAAAAAATGAGAAAACTAATGTTGAAATTCCGCAATTAATTGCATACCACACTTTAAGAAAGGATTAAACAACCCATTGACCCGCCCACTTTTATTACAATGTAAAACATATTTATTTCTTTAATCTTAATCTTTTTCTTCAATCTTAATCTTGAGTCCACTAAATCGAAAATTTACAAAAGTAAAGCTTTTTAACGCTTTATGGTCAGGTCACGTGTAAGCGCATTTCACTTTACCACGAATTATTTAAAATATTCTTACTTTTCAATGGCAAAAAACTAATCACAACTTTATCTGACCGATCGTCTATGCAAATCTGATTCTCTTTCTGTGCTTTGACAAAAAATGCTTCACATTCTAAGATAACCTGGTTATGTCTATTTATACCTCTATGCTTTTGTTGTAGTCCTCTACAATCGCCTTAAAAGTGAAAACTAGAACGCGTAATATTTCCCCTATCATAAAAACCTTTGTATTCAATAGGAACAAATGCCTCAAACGAATGTTGCCTCATAATGAAGAAACATCTAAAGTTTTGAATATCAAAAACGTATATTTTTCAGAAATATATACGCGTGGCACATAATTCACACAATTACTATCTACTTAAGTGAACAACTAATTAAGGTCATCGTATAGATGTTTCAAGTGTCAGGCATCCAAAGTTCACTTTAGGGTAAATTTAGTTGACTTAATAGGTGTAGCAATGAATAGTTCAGATTAACTTTTCCCTTTGCCATGGTTTTTGTCAACGCTTTACGCGGGAACTTTTTGAAAGCGAACAACAGTTTTTATTTAATGAAAAAGATTTATAAAATTTTTTTCGAAAGATACTGCACTAGAAGCAAATTATTTGTGCAATAGCTCGTAGACGCATAAACATTTTCGATATCGCTTTCCTCGAATTGTTTCGCGTGCCGTTAAACAAAACAAGTCGCCTCCCTTCGAAAATATAATTTGAATTTTGTGAAAAAAATTCATGTAACCTATGCCTGTTCTAATTTTGGACCAAATTAGAATTTTTTTTCTGAAGAAAATTAATTCTAAACGGAAAACGAAACGAACTCATGGTTGCTTAAAACTTCCTCAAGCGATTTCGCTCGAATATTATATATGATATTATATTATATATAATATATGATATTATATTATATATAATATTATATACAACAAATATATGACTTTAAAGATTTTTTTCCAAAAATATTGTCCGCCTTATTGATAGAAAGACTTTTTCGCAAGAATTTTTTTTTTTTTTTTTAAGTATTCAGAGACAAAAAAAAGCTTCAAGCGTGTTTTGTTTTCGACGAAATGCGATGCTTAGTTTTATCGTATATTTCGAGACCCTGGTAATGGTTATGTTCCGTCCGAATCCTAAACTAAACTTGAAAGTGAAAAATAAAGCATGTTCGACACAATTTAACAAAAAAATTCAAAGCCAGCAACTACCAGGCTTTCCAAATGAAGGTTAAAGACAGGTCAAGCATAATTCAAAGACCGATTCAAAGTGGAGATAGGAAAAAAAAAATGTGAAAACAGAAAGGTCGGCCAGTAAAATAATTACAAATAATCTAAGAAAGAAGGAAGTATATTTCTTATATAGAATTTGTATTTGGCGATGGAATGTAAATTTCCAAAGGGCTTGGTCCTATCGATCTTGTTTAATTATGATAAGTAAGAAAATTACCCACCACCTTTATCTTAAAAAAGGGGCGAAAACTAACTTGTAATAGATAGGCGTGGCAATAAAAGAACTTCCAATGTTTCAGCCAAATTTGAAAACGATATCATCCTTTTTGATCCCAGGAGAATGTTCACCACGAACACTACACAGAGAAGACGGACGGACGGACGTGCTTAAATCGATTCTAATTTTGATGCTGATCAAGAATATATATACTTTGTTGGGTCTTCGAAGTTTTCTTCTGGTGGTTATAAAATCAAATGACTTTCACTTTCGGTGATGGGTATAAAAAATTTATCACAGAACCGAAATTCTAAAAAAAAAAAAAAGAAATTGCATTAAAGGATAAAGATGTCGCTCATAATCACTTTAAATTATCTGCTTAGGCCGCTACTCCTATTGGTGGCTCATTCTAATAATTAAAATCCATTGCAAAATACAGTTCGACAAGAGAACAAAGTTTAGATTAAAAGATCGAGGGAAAAGATTGGGGAACGAAGTGAAAATCGTAGTCAAGGGCAACTTAAACAATTTAAAGCAAGTTGTTATATAGGGCAGAAGACAACTCAAAACCCAAATGATTCAGTTCAACCATTGGCATCGTTTACAAAAGTAAAATGCTTCGTCGGAAAAACAAAGTTGGATAGAAAACGAGCTGTGTTTCATTGGCTAACCGATACTCGACGTAATCAACGATACAAAAAAATTAACTTAAATGATGCTATTGTAGACAAGAGGTTCGGGGTAATGCCTGTAAGCTTATTGTTATTATAATAGGGTTTTACATAAAGACTTTAAAGGTTCCCTTAGGGAAACTCTTAAGCACTTTCAACGACCCTTTGCTAAAGCTCACCTAGACTTTGCTAGACTATCCTTTTAGATTTGTCTCTATAGCACACGCAGGCATTTCTTTAACGGAAAAAGAAACCGAGAAAAAAAAACGGACAAACTGGTCTTCAGTTTAGTTCAAAAGCAAAAAAAAAAGGGGCAATAATTGGAGATTAAATGACGACGAGGAATCTAATCTTACTTTGAATCATTATTTTTTTCTTCTTTAACAAAAAAACGGCGCACTATTAATTGCTACACCCGAAGTATTTCTAAGTTGCATATGCATTAACTGCAAAAAAAAAAAAGTGGAAGGGGCCCCTTCACGCTTACAACGCCACCGCCGCCACAGCCACAGTCACAGTCACAGCCACAGCCATAGCGCATATAAATGCACATCATCGACAAACAAATCTTAATGCTGCTGCTGTTACATATTTTGCTCATTTTCCGCAACTGCTGCGAGTACGTACACACATATATAATAGAATGCGCACTTACTTTTTATGCACATGTTTCTCTTCATAATAATTCCACATTTAAGTAGAAAGCCCGACGACTATTTCAACTTCTTTGTGTTGTTGTTGTTGTTGTGCATGTTGTTTGCTTCTCGGTTTCTTGCTTGCATTCTGTCCATTGCTTATGTCTGTCTGTCTGTCTGTCTGTCTGCCTATGTGTTTTTGTGTGTAAGTGTGTATGCGGTTGGGTGTTAGTGGCAAATGTGGACTATTGACGGTGGTTTTTTGATTTTGGTGGTTTTACCACTTCTGATCGCACACACACACACACACGCTTGCACTCACATGCCGTTACTTGGTTAGTTTGCCAACCAGGTTAACAAATTGTTGTATTTCTTCTTAATGCTGCTTAGCTTTGCTTTGCTTCTTCATGTGCTATTGAACTCAAGTCAGTTAATTTTTGAATTCAGTTGATTTAAAGACTTTTATGAGCGCGCATCTTCTTCAAATCGAAAAAGGGATAACCGAAGCAAATTTTTATATATATATATATATATAAATGTTCGTTCAAAATCAAAACAACAAAAAAAAAAGAAAACAAAAGAAAAGAAAAGAAAAGAAAAGAAAAACAAGCAGAAATTATTATTATTTCACTTTTTTAGTGTGACTAAGATTTTCGCGAAATAATGTGAAGATCTATTCGAAAAAAAAGAAAGAAAAAAAATATTTCTGGAAAATTTTTATTTAAAAAAAAAAAAATATATATTTGCACATAGGATTCTGTTCTAAATTAATGAGAAAAAAAAATCGTGTTCTTTATTTCTGTGACCTATTATCGCCAAGTATTAGTCATACTCCTCTCGTAGGCTTTTTATTTTATTTCATTTAAATGCATTCACACACACTTCTGTTGCTGGTTTATGTCGATTTCAAGTTGCATGTGAACCTGTTTGTTGGTTACAAGCAGGATGTTTTGTGTTACACTTAATGCGAATAACAACAGCTTTTGTAGACGTAAATCATTGATTCATCATCACCACTCTAGGCATCATCATCATCATAGGTTGACCCAGTAAATAGTGTTTACATTTAAAGAGTATGTGGATAGAATTTGTTTAGCACGCAAGCAAAAAATCTTTAATCTTCAATCAAGTGTTCAATTTGCAATTTTTCGAATTGTTTTTCGAATTGTTTTTCTCTATCGTATCCAGCACCAGAGATGATTATTTGAAGAAAACGTTAAGAAAAAATCTTCAAAAACTTTATTTCCTTAGCATTAAAAAGAAGATTTCGATTTTCATTGCAGCAGCGAAAAGCAACGCAATTTATTCGTTGTTATTCTTCCGTCTTTATATTTATCGATTCATTTATCGTTCTAATGTTATGCGGATACATTGACTTCCCCTTTTGCGATTTTTATTTCGAATTTTAAGTAGACGTGTGATGTGAGAATGTACGGCTTAACATTACGATGTTCGTTAATGCAAAGGATTATTTGACAGTACGAACGGTTTATTTATTTTTCTAGTGTTAGATGAAAACATTCACTTCCTCTTTTTGCAAATTTTTATTTCGATTTTTAAGTAAATGTGTCAATGGCTTAACCTGTACAGTTTAACCTTACAATGTCCGCTGATACAAAGTGTTATTTGAGAGTGAACCCAGAGTGTCGACCCCATTATAAACCTTCGATCGATTTGTTTATCGTTCTAGTGTTAGGCGTAAATATTCGTTCCCCTTTTTGCAAATTTTTATTTCGAATTTTAAGTAAACGTGTGATGTGCAAGTGTACGGCTTAACCTTACAATGTTAGTTAATACAAACGATTATTTGACAGTAAGCCGACCTCGTCACTTTTACCCCACTTCGAACGGTTCGTTTATTGTTCTAGTGTTAGATGAAAACATTCACTTCTCCTTTTTGCAATATTTATTTTGAATTTTAAGTAAATGTGTCAGATTAACCTTACGATGTCCGCTGATACAATGTGTTATTTGAGAGTGAACCGATGTTGGTCCCCTTATAATCCTTCGATCGATTTGTTTATCGTTCTAGTGTTAGGCGAAAACATTCGTTCCCCTTTTTGCAAATTTTTATATCTCGAATTTTAACAAAATATATAACGTTTGAATGGCTCAACCTTACGGTGTCCGCTGACATAACGTGTTATTTGAGAGTGAGCCAATGTCCTTCTTCCCCTTATCTTTTTCGCCGAATTCCCTCTCCACTTTATCCCCTCCCCTCTCTTAACTACTATCCTTGAAGAGTCAGATAATTTAAATTCGTTCTGGACAGTGTTTGAGATTTATCTGGATCTCATTATTTGATACCGCCCGAGGTTTTGAGTTCGCTGTAGTCACCACGATATTCCCCTAGGGTCGTACCCACCATATTAGGACTCAGGACTTACTGTCGCCTACGTAATTATTGCAAGAGATGATGACCTATTTTGTAAAAGTTGTTATTTGAAAAAAAATTTCGTATTTTTAATATTTCTTGAGAAAAATTGTTGAGAAATAGTACGTTGGGATACTAAACAAATATGGAAAACTTGGACGAAATGAAATCATTTTTTTAACCCCTTAGCACGTCTTGAACGTCTTTGTGATATGTATGCCTTTATATAGCAATAACATTTGACTTCTGGTATTTCAACATGAAAGTTCGTATAAACTAGTAATTCGTCTTGTAAATTTACCGTGTAAGTGTGGACTCCGAAGCTCTATCCTCATATCATATGAGCGATCATCATATAAAAATGCTTTTAAAAAATTCACCACTACGCCTAGCAGCAAAATCTAGTTTTTAGTATTTTGTAATGAAAATTGGTATTGGAATTTTGGACCCATCCCGATCCCCATATTGTTGTTCTCATGAAAAGTAAGTCCTTAATTAATCGTAGCAGCAACAGCTAATCTTTAGTATTTTGTGATGAAAATTGGTATCAAATAGTAGTACTAATGTACTAAGTTTGGACTCCGATGGTCTATTTTTTGAATCCTTCATCACATATGTAAGGCGTTCTCATGAAAAGTAACTCTCTATATGGCAATAAGGTATAATTTTTAATATTTTATGATGAAGATGGATAAGAAAAGTTGTACTAAGCGCGAAACAGTGTAGGCGTCCCTTCTCGACTTTTAACCTTCTTTTCTTTGTAAAACGTATAAGCTTTCTAATGCTTCTATTTTGTTCAACTAATCGATCCAGAAGACTTTCAGAGCACTCACGAAGGCTTGTCTTAAAACTGTGCAATGCTTAATGCTCAATGCTTTTTAACGTATTTCATATTTTTTTTTTTTTTTAATGTAGAATTTCCCAACTTCCGAACATATATAATCCTTGAAAAGGTCTTTCTAAAATTCTAATTTAGTAGATTATTGAAAAATATCTTTTGAAATATTTGGCAGATGTTTGTGAACAAAATCTCGTCCCTTTGTTGAAATCCATGAACACCTAAGACCAAACTCTGATGGAGTTTTGTTTCAATTTTGTCAATTTTCAAAATCTCTACACTAAATATCGTAAAAAAGCTCTGATTACTCTATAAGTTCTTGTTCGTTGGATGTTATGTTTAAGTAAAGAATTCATTCCTCTTCATCATCCTTTTTTACGATCTTTTAAAGAGGTTTCTTAGTTTTCTAAAAGAAAAAAAAAAAAATAAAGTTTATAACTAAAAGTACTTGAATAACATTTTAACAAAAAGACTAATTAAGGCTTTCAAATAACACCTAATCGGGGAATCATGTTATTTGCTTAATAACGTTTACTTTACAAAAAAAAAAAAAAAAAATTATTCGCTAGAATTTAAATTTAAATAGAAAAGAACCATTGCTGCTGCTGCTGCTACTAAATTACCATTAGAGAGTTCGTTGTGCTTACTTAACAATAAACGTACCCAGCCAGTACCGTTGCTTCATGCTAAGTAAGTAATGAGTAGTGAAGCATGTCAACAGAAGAGAAGAAGCGAACAGAAAAAAAAAAAAGAAACGGTCTTTTCATCTATCAAATAAAGTGAGGCTTGAATATCGCAAACTTTTCGACAGGTTCTTGGTAGCTGGACTGGCTAGGCTTGTCTGGCTACCTAGCTGCCTGCCTGCCAGTAAATGTCTACTTCAATAATATGGTGTTAAAGTGTTGACGTTACCAAGTGTGGAGCATATAAAGTATTCTTTGGCATATTCCTTATTGAATATATACACACACACACACACACAGGCACTTACAGCTCAGCTCAACTTATTTGCTATCATTTCAATGATATATGCGTGCGTGCGTGTGTGTATGCGTAATAATTATACAGAATTTATTTATTTTTTTAGGAGAGAAAATCTTACTAAAGTCATTTAAAACGATTTAATTGTAAAATGCACTTAGGAAAGCATTCATATCTCTATTCACGATATCATCATAACAACCATTAGAGTTTGGTGTTAACTAACTAGCAGCAGCAGCAGCAGCATCAGCAGCATAAAATGTATTGCAGTCTGACGCATATTTTTTTTCTTTTTCTTTTTTAAACTAAAAACTTTTAACAGCAAGTAATGCATGCTTAAGGAAACTGTATCTCTGGCATTGGCTGACAAAAAAAAAAAAAAAAAAAAAAAAAAAAAAAAAAAAAAAAAAAAAAAAAAAAAAAAAAATTCAAACTTTTCTTTTGCCGGCTAAAGCGATTAAGTAATCAACTCGTAAAAGAAAAAGATAAAGAAAAAGAAAACTTGAATTGTTTGACATATAAAACCAAATTTGTTTATGTAATTTTACTTAAGCAGTTGGTTGTTAGTTAGTAAGCCGGTTAGTGGATAAAAAAATCTAATTAATATTATTAACGGGTAATCTCTTCAATGGACATAATTAATTTGGTCATTAAGTTACGCCAAAACGAGTAGCAAACATATATACAGACAACAGATCGGGACTTACAAGCCCATTGGGAATAAACTGGAAAAAAAATTAATCTTTTTTTTTTTTTCTTTAAGTATTCAGGTTTCAGCAGCTTAAGGCCAAACAAGGAAAATTTTATATTTTACAACAGAAAAAAAAACAGTCCTTAAAGAAACTTTTGATATCAATCGGGTGCTCTTTTAAGCTTTTTTTGGGGGACGTAAAATAGAGTAGATCCAGTGGAGCAATGAAGGATGCGTAGAGTGATTGCTTACGGAAGACACATACATTTTTTAGGTGTCATATTAATTATGGAATTGGCGCCAAATTAATTGTCTTTACGGACAATAAGGAAAAATAAAAATGATTTTTTTTCAAATAATTTATTAATATTGTTAGGATCGGACAGGGTTGATCTTTACTTATCCTATACCATTTAATGCTTAAGGCAGCTTTACATCTATTTTCATTATATAATACTTAGAACTATCATCACCTAGCAAGAGGCATATTTACAATAGTTAGCGCCTACGTCAGCAGATAAAAAGCGCGTTACTATCAAAAACTATACTACTCTTGCCATAGCTACTATCTACCCCAATAAATAAGAAGCGCGACTACCGAGTCTGCATACCCGAGTATTCAGTTACGAGTGCGGTAGACTGCACTTTAATTACGATTGGCTTGTGGCCGCAGGTATAGTGACTGGCTGGTCGATGAAGGCATAACACTTACCGATCTGGTATATACATCTCATCCTGGAACCGCGCCGTATCCTTTTAGACTTTTTTTTAGCCTTTAACATGATCACCGAAGCTTTTTTTTGTGACCAATCACTCGGTGTTGATCTCTAAATGAGTATAACTGTAGCGAGGATCAGAGAGGAGAAAAGTAGCTATAGAAGGTAAAGAAGCTAAAGAGGATCAGAGAGGAAATAAGTATCTATAGAAGCCATAGAAGCTTAAAAAGCTATTTTTTTCCTCACTGATCCTCGCTATAGTTAAACCCTTTTAGAGAGTTATACCTATTCACATATCGATCCTGAGTGAGTGGTCATAAAACAAAAAAAGGTGCGTTGCCCATGTAAAGGCCAAACTATTTATGAGAACCTTTACATGGGAGGAACTCCACCGAATGGTAAATCGGAATGATTCCGAAGTTAGTTTTGTTATCAAAGAACTTACAACTCTTCACTTATCAGATCCTTTAAAACTAAGAACTGCTTACATATGAGGGCTTAGTTTTCATCAACATTATTACAGGGGAAGGGTTTCAGAATCCAAGCTTAACGCAGTTAATAATTTTTATGAAAGAACTTATTATCAAATCCTTCAAAAATCAGAAGTATTATGAAGATCTATGAAAGTTTAGTTTTCTTGAGAACTCCTGTAGGAGAAGGATTCAAAAGGGACCTAACTTAACACAATTAATTTTATTATGAAAGAATTTACTATTCTTCATCTATCAAATCCTTCAAAAACCAGAGCTGAAAACATATGAACAGTTAATTTTCATTAGAACTTTTGCAGTGGAGGGGTTCGGAGTCTAAGCTTAACGCAGTACTTCAAATCGTTATTTTGTGAAAATCACATTTTCAATAGCACTCGTCCATAAACTAAGACATGTCATCAAATTATCTCAGAAATTGTCGATTGAATACAAAAATACGTGAACAGCTATTAGACAGACTGACGGATGGACATGCTTAAATCGACTCTGCAAGCATTTCTTAATTGTGTGGCATAATAAAAAGTGGGGAATGCATGAAATTCTTCATGGTACTGCGTACAATGACACGAACTTTTTATATAACTTATCAGAAATCCTTCACAAATGAAAGCAGAGTTGCTACCACGACATGAAAGCAAAGAAGAGACCTGCATTGCCCCTATGAGACGTCTCAGTCAATTTTTCTCACTTCTTGTTTTTCTTTTTGGATTATTTTTTGATCTGAATGCAGTTAGTCTTGTTCGGTATCCTTCCCATTGCACCTATGCATCCTATAATTTGTTTTCAATCCTTTTTGAAACGTTTTAAACGATGTGTTGGATACATGAGCTTAGATCTCTATTTAAAAATTAATTTTTTACCATTTCGAATGCATATTATATCAGTCTTTTGCTCGTAGAGAGTGTAGCAAGGAAAGAGTGTTGAACATTAAAGTAAAAAAACAGATGAAACTGAAATAAAAAACAAACGAATAACTACGATTTCCAAATCCAAAGAATTTAAGTTTATCCACTGTCTTCAATTTTGTTATGAAAGTTGATTCTTGAAAATAATTTTCGCTCAGATATCTATCCGATCCGTTTAATTAAATAAGTGAAATGAAAATAATTGATTTGCAAAAAAATCCCTTTAAAATGAAAATAAATCCGGCACCGGTGGACACGCGTTCCCACAGAAGTTGCTTTCGGGCGAAACTAATATTTCGTTGGAAAACCTGGGTATGGTTGCAATTGCGAACATTCCTTCTTAGTAGTACTATTTCGGAAAGCGTACAACACATTTAGACAAACTTTTTTCTTTCAGGCTGAACTTGCTGATGTTTTGCGTAAACGTCGCAATCGCCCGGATGCGTCCGATGAAGATTTGGGTTTGCCTCGTAGCCCCGTATCACCGCAACGGCGAGCCACGCATCATGCAATTGCCGGTAAGCAAGATTTTTATAAAACAGCATCGAACGAACAACAAAAGTACACGGCATCAACAACGGGTATTAGCAATCAAAGCGAAGTCTCGTCTATAAGTTTATTAAGCATGAATAGTGGTGATGGTGAGGATGCTTTCGAAAATAATAACTCTATGATGACACTTACAGCGGAAGTGTTACCTGATAGTAGCACAAGCGTTGATCGGTATTCACAATCTCCCACAACATCGACCTTGACCTTAAGCTTCGATATTTTGAGAGCTTCAAGCGGCAATAGTGGTTTAAATAATAATCAAGATGACGAAATTGATGCTTGTATTGAGGATCGGCAACGTTTATCGCATTCGGCAGCCAAGCATAAAATGGCTATAAGGCCTACAAAGAGAAAGGGACCCAGTCGTCAGCATAGAAGGACATTAGAGGTAAATTTTTTTTTTTCGCAGATTCGATCTTTGAAGACTTTTAATATCTAATCATTATATTTTCTAGAATTGTATACCAGAGGCCAATGAGGATTTGAATAAATTTGCTAATTGTAATTCATGGGATGTTAAAGGTAGGTCTGATGTTCTCAATTATTGTCCAACTTATTCAAATTCTATAAATGAATTATTATTTGATCTCTAGACACGGATGATAAAACAAAGTGTAAATCACTTCCGGTGAAGGTAAATGCAAATCTCTTGGTTTTGTACGCCGATGATGTGAAACTCAGTAGTAACACTGCCTCTGAAGAAACACTTAAACCTGTTCCTAGTGTCCTGCTAAAAAGTACCGTTTCCACGTCTTCAAATCTATTTAACTTGAATTCGATGACGGATACAGCTTCAGCCATATTTGAATCCAAAGAAATCTTACAATTGGAGGAGGAAACTCATGAGCCTGAACTACTGAAGACGCCGGATATACCTCAACAAAATCTAAATAGTTTTGAAATTCCAGAAACAAGCTTTTTAAGATGCTTAGGGCGTCCTAATGTGAAACGTTCTATTTCTAAGGTTGAAGAAGAAGACGTTGAGGATCAGAATATCTTGAATATCGAACAAAGCGGCGATCCGAAGAAGTTGCAAATATCAACGTCTTGTTTCGAAGCAACCGGTAACAGTATGGTAAACATTCATTCTGCTTTAGATAAATCACGCAGTGAAATTTCGTACGAGAAAAATGTTGAAGAGAGACGGCGAGAGATCAAAAGGGAGATACATTCTGAAGGCAAAATTGGTTTGAGTGCATTGCTTAATAACTATGTTTTGCCATCAGCTAATAAGGATGATAGACTTTTGGACAAAAATGTCTCGAAACCTAAATCGGGGCCGGCCGCACGCCAAAGGTACATGCCACAAAATATTAGCAATGAATCCATTTGCAGTTTAGAAAAGCAGATAGTTAGTGAAAAATTTGTGCAACCTGGGGATCAACCACTTCCAAAATCCTGCAATAATGAAAGTTTTCAATCGACCTCCATCATTAAAGAGATTACTTCAACGTTGCAGGCGCCTAATAAACAAGATTATCACTTTGAAAAGAAACCCAAGATTGTTGGTCTATCAGCATTTCAACAGAAAATCTCTCGTTCTACAGAGCACTTTGGTCGTGGATCCAGCAGTAATGTATCCCTTAAATCATATGATAGATCGGACGAAGAAATTTTTTCTCATTCGCATACTTATACTCAGAAGCAGCGTAAATCGGTGGAAAAATCAAAAAGTTTCCGAACATACGGAGAAACTAAAGAGAACGTAACGTCGGTCCATAATAATATGCCCAGTTTACCCGATTTATCGTTAAATACGAAAGTTCCATTTTGTAAAGATTTTTTTTTCAATGGCAAAGAGTACTCATCACCATCTCCACCGGAGCCGATAGATAGTGATCATCAATCATCTTTGGGTTTTGAAATTAATGACAACAAATTGATTAAAAGTGACGGAGAAAAGCGCAGATCATACTGTAATTATGATAAAAATATTATATTAACAACAACCCCTGCCAATATTATTACGGGAAATAATAAACCACCGGGCAACAGCAAACTGCTAACACCGTCAGCAGTAGTTAGCAATTTATCACACTCAAGTATTTGTAATAAAAACATAACTGAAATTGAAAATAATATCGATATCATTGTGAAGTTACCTTGCGTTAGTGTTATACGTAAATCGATTATTTTGGATGAAGAGGAAGAGCAGCAAGTTAATAATATGATGAGAAGCGTTGGAGGTGAACAAAGGAAATCGATCGAGAAAGCACAAAACCGATCGGATATTATGAATTTAACTAAAGAGAAATCGGCCAGTGAAGATATATTATCAATGACGCATTCCAATGGATCGGTAGTACTACGAGATAAAACTTATTCGATCAAAAATAAATCGAACTTTGCAAAGAATAATTGCTCCGATACTGAAACACAAGAAGTGGAAAGAAAATCGGCTCCAGACATTAGCAACGGTATTAAATTAACAAAATCGTTTACACGACGTACCAGTGGCGTAATAGATGGTTCAGAATTAGATAATGCCTCGGTACCGGAATTCATGAAAATACAATTGAATCGTGTTGATCCCGCCAGAATATCTAAAAGTCATGTTGTATTAGCGAAAAATTTCCGAGAACCGAAAATTTCTTCAATCACAGTCAGTAGTACTCCGGAGAAATCTTGTAGTACCGATGACTTAAGTTTGCGACGTTTAAGCAATGAAAGCGTGGATATTAATGAAAGAGATTCACCCGAAACCGATAATCGATATTGTGTTTATTATCATGAAGCAATTAATCGTCAAGCCAAGAGTTCTTCTACAGGTTTACCACCAAAATGTCCCAGTAAAAAATCTACACCTACAACTCCTACTACACCACCTATAACAATAACAGGTTTGGAAAATAATATCTATGAGAAAAGCCGAGAAGATGTGAAACGTTTCCAAACATTTAATACCGACGAATTAATAAATAGTAATCCGTTGTCTTTAAAAGAGAGACGACGCCTGTTCATGAATGAAGAACATTTCAAAAAAGAGAAAACCAATGAAGATGAACGCAAAAAATCCCTTCCCAACGATTGTTTATCCAAATACGAAACTAAAAATAATAATAATCATCACAATGCAACCAAAGAAATATTAGAAAATACGGTAATAATTCGTAAAAAATCTCTTATCGCTAATACTACTAATCACACCCATTCTCTAAACAATCACGCCGTGAACAATAACGGTAATTTCAGTAAAATTAGTAGAGATGACAGTACACCCGAACTGATGAAAGTATTTGCTCGTAGATCGTTAAAAATCAAAGACGAAGATATAGATAAATTAATAAACGCGACAGTCAACTCAAATAACTCACAATCGTCATTAATGCAAAATAATAAAAAATATCAAAGTGCCAATGTACCTAATGTTGACAGTGACAAGGAGAATCAATCTGCTAGTGAGGAAAAACTTGATAAATTACCAAAATTGGATAAGGAAACTACTAGCAACACTCAGATGATTAATAACTCAAGCAGTTTAAGTTCAAGTACCGCTAGTGTTGCTGCTGTTATACGTAACTCTTTAGGTGATTTTCGTTCATCATCGAAATCATTAACACCAAGTTTAGTACTCAATACTAATCATAACAATTATAATGGTATTAATAGCAACAACAACAACAATAACAACAACAGCAACAATAATAGCAACAATAATAGCAACAATAACAGCAACAACAATTATAATAATAATAAGAATGGATTAACTATTAGCAATGGCTGTCCACTGGGACAAGCAGTAGGAGTAGGAGGAGGAGGAGTTAAAAATTTTCTACCACCTAATAAAACAATAACAACAACAACAGCAACAACAAATTTTCGTACCGTATCTATTGAACGTAACAACAATAATTATCATATAGGAGGAGAGACAACGGTTATAAAATCCACCGCATCTATGGATCGAACAGCAGCTATAAGCCATAAAATAACTGAAAATATAGGATGTATTCTTCCTAATGAAACAGCATCTGTAGCATCTGTAAATTTGGGATCTAAAACTATAGAAAGATCAGCCACCGTAGGAGAATTCAAAGGTATTCATCAAAGGCGAGCCGAATGGGAACGAAGAGCTAAAGAAGCTTTAAAATAGAAAACTATGTTTTTTATTTTGAAAAAAATAAAAAAAATAACAAAAAAACAACAAAAACAAAAACAAAATAAATCAAGAAGAAGAAGACAAAAAGCTAAAATAGAAGTGAACTTTGTCGGTGATCAAACTAAGAGAGCTTTTCCGCCTGTTGTTCTCCAGAATTCTACATCAAATAGAATAATACGAGCTTTATTAGACAAACTAAACTACTGAACAAAGTACCAGCATTTATAGTTTACACTTAATTTCCGGA
>KK351132.1:143353-157339 GCA_000671755.1 Glossina brevipalpis | reverse complement strand
AAAAAAAAATATTTGTTTTTCCGAATAACTTTGATTATAACTGAACTGTGACCATTAGAAGGTAATCAATCGATCACATACACAATAGTATTTGCTTTTTTCTTTTTTTTTTTTCATTATTATTATTATTATTATTATTATTATTATTATGATAACTAACTTTACTTAAATCAAAATTGTACTCTTCATAAAATTTATTGCTTCTTTGCAAAAAAAAGGATAAAAATCAAAAAAAAAGGAAATTAAATTTCTGATATTTAATTATAATAATTAACCAAAAAAAAAAAAAAAAAAATTAAAATAATTAATTTGTGTTTATTTTTAACACCAATAGTACGAACAAAATTTTTTGAACTGCAGACAACTTTGAAAAAATTGAAAATCTTTTTCAAACTCTTATTATATCTCTTTGTGTGGGGAATTTGTTAATCTTTTCCCTGAGTATTACTATTTTAACAAAGGTGAGGAGAAGATCAGACCAGAAAATGAAATCGTGCTTAATATATATTTTCCAATACGAATATAAAATTTCTTCCTTTTATTCGTAAAGTATTTTTACATCCTTTTTTTAGAACAGACCGCATAGATCAGTTCGCATTAATTCTTCATTTATACTTAATTAAGTCAAGCGATTTTTTTAACGTCTTCTTATGTTCTTTTTTTAAATCCAAGTTCGTTGACATTTTCGTGGCTTTTTAAGAAATTCTTTTAAACCCCTTCTAGAGCAGAATTAAAGGTTAAAAAAAAAACTAAATTCGCTCTTAAATGGAAGCTTTAGTCTAATCACTTTTATATGTCGTAAGTAAGAATTTCTTATTGTAAGCAGCAACTCACGCCCATTACATATCTTAAAAATTTTCAATTGACAGCACCGAACAATTTTGCTTTCTCGAGCTTTTGTAAACGTTTGAAAGTAGATGCGTCCAGAAAACAGCTCGTGGTGTTTTCGGAAGGCTTTAGAGTCATTAAAAAGTGCAATAAAAAGTTCGTAGTGTTTTCGCCCGATAGGCTTCAGAGTCACTAAAAAATGAAGGAAACAGTTCTATAGCGGTTCGACTGACAGGCTTTAGGATCGTTAAAAAGTGAAGAAACAATTTTTTAAAGTTTTTGCCCGATAGGCTTAGGCTTTATAGTCACTGAAAAAGCAAAAGAAAAATTTATAGCCCTTTGATCGATTGATTGAGGTTTTAGAGTCATTAAAAAGCAAAAGAAAAACTTTGTAGTGTTTTGTCCGACAAATTCTAGAGTCGCGTAACTTTAATGAAGCTGTTTCTACTCTCCAGGTGTTACTCCTCCTCAGCTGTTCCTTCTGCCCAGCTGTTCTTCCTCCCCAACTGTTCCTCCTCTCCAGCTGTGCTATGGCATGTATGAGATGTCACAGTTCACCAAAAAAAAAGTGATTTTTATTAATCTCATCAGTAATGATTGCTTTTTGAATTCAGTGCTGAAACTATTCGCTTTATTTTGCAATACGCGGATAATGCTTCGAAAACTTATCAAAAAATGCATCACTTTTAGTTCAACGTGGCAAATAACGGATTTGCTCGTTTTCGCTTCGGTAATTTCCACGTTACTGAGAAAAACTTTTCAAAGATTAGTCGAATAAGGAGAAATGCATTTTTGACATCGAAAGTACCAGGAGGAAAAGAATAAACCATCTGCAAGAACTCAAGTAAGTATTGAGTTCATTTGTTACTTTGTAGCGGGGGTTTTATACTGTCTGGCAATGGTCCTTTTTAATGTTCCCCAGTTTCTGTCAGTTAACCTTGCGGTCCGCCTAATATTCATCTTGGCCAATGATGTTTCACCTCATTTTGTGTTCGTTGTCATATTACCGTGGATACTGTCGTTCGTTGAACCATTGAAACAGTTCAGCTATTTTCGTTAAAAAACGCTCCCGCTAATCGAATTCTCAGGATTTACACTCTTCCGAAGTCTGAGTGGTCACTTATTTCAATGCTCGCTTGTTTTAGCTGTCGGAGAACAAAACATGTATAATAAACTGAAATATAACTTATAAGACGCCATGTCAACTGTGCAATACATACACTTCACATTATTTACATGGAAGCAATGCTGCCCATATGCAATTAAATGGTACTGTATTGCCTAATGTTCACATTATTTTGTCCATTCCACATATTTTCACGGTTGACGAAATACAAAAACATTTGCATGAATATTATAGACTGAAATGTCATCTTTCAAACGTGTATCAGAGTGACATTATCTGACTAGTGTGTTGACCGATATATGAGACCAAAGACTAGCTAGTAACGAAAGTCTCTCAATATGCTTTCACGTAAGCAATATGTACATCAGTGTAGACTGCCTATCGATATATTCAAGCAACTACTTCTAAGATCTCTCTTTATGTAGGTTTGATTCTATTGTGGGAAAGGGAATTTGGTCTGAAGAAGAAGCATTAGAACTGATTTTAAATTCGTACTTGGATGATATGGCTAAATAAAACTAAGCGTTAACAATCAGTGGCCACTAACGACCTAAAAGTAAAAAATTTAATTGACCAGGCCTTGCGGTTTCGAAAGCTCAAAACGTAAAGTAGCCTTCAAATGAGAAAAAGATCTGTAAGCTTTGTATCTTGATGTACTTTGAAAAGGCATTTTAAAAGCCTCTCAATTGAAAAAAGATTTCTTTGTGAATCTTTTTTGTATATATTTTTAAACTGGAGTACAAAGAGAGAATCTTGCTCTAAAGTGAACAAAAGTTTATAAGAAGAATTCGAAATCTTTTCTGTGCGAAAGAAAAATTTGTAATTGTCTTCATCCTTGCGTATTGCAACTGCGAAGCTAACAAAAGCCTATTAGTCGATCAGGACCTTTAACTAATTTTTACTTTGAATTTGAACTTTTTCCTTTGAACTTTAACCAATTTTTACTTATTATTAAATTGAATTGTTTACCAGGAAGTGAAGACTACTTTTAGAAATGATTTTTAATCAGTGAACGAAAACACAAACATCCCACTAAATTTCTGCTTTCGATTTTAATTTCATATTCGAATAACATGTAACGAACGAACACAACATGACTGAGTGAATCTACTTGAAATCGTCCAGTAAGCAATTAAATAACTGTAAAATCTATAATTCATATGATGAGTGTGTGTTTACGCATATGTTCCTCTTTGATTTTTAGTCTGTAAAGATGATCATTTAATTTTTCCAATTGTGGCGTCATTTATGCATTAAATCAATCAATCAATACAATCATGAAGTTTTACTTTTATTAACGTATTACTAGAAGAGCAGATTGCAATAAAAAATTGAAATTTCTTTCACAAATGCATTCTAAATATTATTTTCAAAATTCATTTCATCTTTAATTTAAATAACATAACATCAATTAGAAATTGTAATGAAAGGCATCTGCTTATATAGGGTTTATGAGAAAAAAATCACGATACAGATCAGAACGAACATCAGCGGCAATCTAGTATGTCCGGTAAAACAGAACGTCCGTAAAGCAAATTGTCCTCCATCTAGGGGAATCAGCGGAACGTAGGCTAAAAACACAATGAATTTCCATTTATTGTTGGCCATTAATAGGAAACTAATGGGGAAGAATTCATCCTAAAGTTTTGAATCCTGCTTTAATATCGATAGGTAGATGCTTAATAGATCTGCTGTTCTGCTTCAAAACATGCGATAGATTCCCTATAAAATTTATACATTTTTGATTAGCAAGAACTGGACATAATCTTAAAAGGTTTTACCAAATGTTGAACGAAAACTTTATGCAAAAAATCAGAAAGTAAAAGTCCAGAATCAGGTTTATACAGATCGAACATTTAACCTACTTGTGGTTAATAAAATATTTTCGTGTTTTATAAACGTTTGATATTTTTTTCTTTTTAATATGACCCACTACTCCTAAAATAATGCTGAAGGTTAGAAACAAGTGGGAAGAAAGGAATAGGGGGCAATCGAAGATTAGAAGATGTTTACCTGACTGATAAGAGCTATGAATTTACTGATTAAGCATTCGTTATAAATGCGAGAATATGCCAATCGTAACTGAAGTATGATCTGCCACACCGAGAATGGAATCTGGGGATCACAAGTTACTGGACATGCTTCTTATGTCCTGTGTATACAATAGGTATCACAGTTAGTATTAACGTATATAACTAACAATTTCATTTTTATAGTTATTGGACTCAGGGTGTTGACAGAATTAAGTAATTTTTGATTTGTTTTTGTGCAAATCTTAAAAGATCTCCCTTTACTTTGGCAGTTTCTTTATGAACCAATAGAAAGACTTAACCATTTTAGCAGAAAATTATGCATGAAACAAAACTAGATGGGATTCTTTATATTACCTGTCATAAATACAACTACCTGGTAACTAAAAGACTTTTTGACCTGACCTATCATATATTTTAATATCTTTCAATAGAACAACACGATCGTATCTGTCATACCTATAACTATAACTGGACAAAAGGTGAGTCACTTATGTCATACGCAAAATTAATTAACAAGAGAAAAATAGTTTTACCTGCTATACATGTATAATTACCAGTGAACGGGAAGATGATTGCACGAACCTTATCGGTACTTACATAGGTAATATGTATTACATATGCATGGTTATCTTACAATAGAAAGAAGATCGCTACCTGTTAATATATATAAATGTCTTTGAAGAAAAGGATTTCTTATATGTATGCTACCTGTCAACAGAAAGACAGTCGTAGCTTTCATATGTAAGTATGTGGCAGCAAGAAGGCGGTCCTTCCTGTTGTTTATATGGATACCTGTCAACGGCAAAATGGTCGTACGTATCATATACGTAAGTATCTTACAATAGAGAAATGGTCGCTACCTGTCCATATATAAAACAATCTTTGAAGAGAGAGACTTATCAAATGCATTCCACCTGTCATAAGAAACATAGTCGTAGCTTTGCACATGTAGCTATGCGACAATAGAAAGACGGTCGTACTTGATGTATATATACCTGACAACAGCAAGATGGTCGTATGTATCAAATATGTGGTTAAAAATGTAATAAGTATTACATAGATAGTTACTTTGCAGAGGAAGAATGGTCGCTACCTGTCAATATATATAACAATCTTTGAAGAGAAAGATTTGTGATATACATCCTAGCTGTTAACAGAAGTGTGGTCGTAGCTTTAATATGTAACTATGTGACAGAAGAATGACGGTCTTACCTGTTGTATATATAGATACCTGCCAACGGTAAGATATCTGTACCTGACATATATATAACTATCTTGTAATAGAAAAATGATCGCTTTCTCTCATATATGTAAAAATCTTTCAGGAGTAAGACATACTAGATATAGTAGACATACTTATCATATATATTGGTTCCTGACAAGGAGAAAATAGTCGTAGCTTTCATGTATAACTATGTGACAACAGAAAGACAGGCATACTTGTTGTATATATAATTACCTTTCAACGGACATACGGTCTTATTTGTCGTACGTAACTGCCAGTCGAGAGAAAGAGAATTCTACTCTTAGCTGTTGTAAATATTATTTGATTATGGAGAGAAAGTCACATATGTATTAACTGCTGACACCGGAAAGTCAGTTATGTCAGTCATACCGACCACTGGTAACAGAAATGTAATCGTATCTATCGTATACGTAATTACTTTTCAAGAAAAAAAGTATCACATTTATCATAGATGCATAACTATTTGTCAGCAGAAAGATAATTGTATATCAAGCTGATAAGATTAGATTATTTTAACGTCATTATAATCCCTCCTCATACACGTTGACCGTCCACCTTACAGCTCAAGCTTTATAACATTAAGTTTTTTTTTTTTTTCACCTTAGGGGAAATTCCTTGAAGGCCAAAGGAACCAAAAAAAAAAGAAAAATTCCATTGTCGCAAGTGTCATAAAATTTTGATTTATTATTCACCTAAATTTGCTACGGGATTATGTTATGCGATCAAGAAACAGCATCTAACATCTAACAAACTGATGCATGCATGATGTACGGATTTCATAACATTGTTTACCGAATGCAGTACAAATTCAATCAGTGTTCGTAAGATTCTTCTCCCAAGGCTTTCTATATACGAAACGCTAAAATTAGTATCACACACCACGTTCTCGGGTAGTGGTGGTAGCTCTAAAAATGTGTGAAAATTATTGAAAAATTCATAATAATTATTATTATTTTAATTTTCTGAAATTTTCTTAATGCTCGATATTTTAAAGGAATTTTAATTGAATGCATCTTATTTAAAATGAATGGCCAGCCATTAAAATGTCATGTGCCTGAAGTATGTCGATATTCCTCATGTAATATAAACGAAAATAATAAACGACACAATGACCTACTTTGCAATAAAACAAACGTGGCCACCATTTAAAAAATGGAGTTTATTTTTTTTTTTTTTTATTTGTTCGAACAAGATTCTTTCATGCATGTTCACTTAAAATTACGGCATTTGGTTGACTTTGTTACCAACATGTCCTTGCAAAACTTTTTAATTTCATTATATTAAGTTCTATGCAATGAAAGTCAACACGTGAACACTTCTTGACGAGGGAAGAATGAAAAGCTCTCGTCATCGTAGTGAGAAAAAGAACAAGAGAGAGAGAGAGAGAGAGAGAACGTGGGGCCTTTCGTTGGTTTTTTTTCTTTTGTTTTGAGAGTGATGATGGAAAATCTGCACAGCTTCTAAACTTGCGTTTGGCATCACGTTCTAATTGAATCGAAAATGTTTTCACAAACAAGGCAACACGGCAAATTATCCTTTGTTATTTACTGAAGAAGGAGAACAATCAGAGATTACTTTTTCTGGGGGAAAAAATCAGATATTTTAACTATTTTTACTTAACCCGTGCATTGGAGAAATGCTTGCGAAAGCAGCGGAGCAGTGAATTCAAAAAGCATTGTAGACATCTTACGTCAGAGGTATGTTTATGGAAATGTACCTAACCCCTGTATAAAACTTTAAAGTAGACTCACCTTTTCATTTAGAATTATTTTTTCAACCGATTTGGATCTATCCGTCAGCCAGTTCTATTGATGTTTGGCCGTATGTTATTGTTGTTGAGATATTTTGATGAACTTTGGCACAATAAGCTGTTTCTATATGCAGGAACAATGACGTAAGCAATCAGTATGGCTTATAGGCAGAAGGGACTTTTTATTTTGGCCCAAGGGCGAGCTGATATAGATTAGAAGGCATCTCGGCAGAAAAGTTGCTGCCGTTTCAAGAAAAGTTAATTAATATCATAGAAAAAAAGTACAAATTTGTTAAAATAAAATATTAATAATAAAACATCACAATTACATTCAATTCGTAACATTGAACAGATCAAAGACAAGATTAGTAAACTGAAAAGAAATAGATTATCGTGTGGCTGTAGTGATCAGTTTGCTGAGCGCATCATGCAAGGGATAAATTTACTGTCTTCTTTTGCACCTTCACTAACAGAGTCAATATTTTTGGTCGAGCTGGAGTTTCGATGATGAGTGGGCCTTAGTAAATTTGTTGCAAATCCAGCTTCTTCGTACTTCTTTACAGTTTTTTTTACAATACGCTTAGATGCATGATTGTGTCGTCCCTAACCTGTCCGTAATGCACGAAACTGTACCTGCTAAATAATTAATAGTTTGGTAATAAGTTCTTGCTATTTAATATGTTCAGTGGTTATAAAGCGATCCATATTATAAAATGGCAAAGACTAAACTAAACATAGGATCCATTGGATAATAATTCTGTTTTAGATATGATACTAAAACAAGCTTAACAAATCCGAACCACCAATTGGATGAGCCTGTTCACTTCTTTTTAATGACACAGAGAATACGCTCTGGACGCGTATAAACGCGATGACGGTCAGAAAGTAATGGGGAGAAAGGGATCAAAGGCTATACGATTATGGTACAAAGCATTTAAAATCAAGTTTAAGATTTACATTGTGCTAATCAATCACTAATATCTCAGGCAAGAAGACAAACATCACTTAAGATTAGTTAAAGGAATGATGCTCGAAAATGGTCAGTTCAGTTAATATACCCGTAGACTTTATTGGATATAAAATACAGGGCAGTTAAACTTTCTGCGAAATAATTATGTATTTTTCCATTTTTAGCAATCAAAACGTTTTGACTGAAAGCCTAATTAGTATAATTTAGACAAGGCTCGGCATTTATTAGTGGATATAAGAGTTCGGTTGACTTTTTTTTTTTCAAAACTGAAATTATAATTCGAATAAACAACGAGGAAAATATCAATCTCGTTAGAGTATATTTGTGATTAAGAAAATTGGGTAGAAACTCTTCTGTGTAATGCTGGAAAGTCCTTGATTAATTAAGCTTCGTCTCAATTAGTTTTTTTGTAAGGAATTCTACTTGAAAATAGATCTCATAAATGAAAATTAAATAAAAAATCTCTTGTACTTGATAGAAAGTACTTTTTGTCTTTATGCATACGACCCTCGTAATAGCAAAAGATTTCAAGTTTAAAATGCATTTCTTAGTACTAATGTGTTGTCAAATCTCTAACGATGACAATTTTTTATTTTATTTTATGTTTTTTTTTTATTTTTTTTTTTATTATTATTCTTATTACTTATACAAAAACCTAACTAATTATAAAAATCTTAATGATTTTTATTAAGATTTTTTCTTAAGAATTTTATGATAAATTCTTTGCCTCTAGGTACACTATTTTCCGTGAAATTCATTTATATCATCTCTTTCGTAAGGATTATTATCATAAAACCATTACATGTAGAACATTTTAAGATGACATTGGTTTTCCAATGTTTTTAATACAAATAATTATTTAATTTAAGTTGGGGAAATAAGACGAATTTCGTATACTCTACTTCATAATTAGTAAACGTTTGATTTTTATAAAATCTCCAGTTAATTCTAAACTTTCTATTCGAGAAGTTTCCTTCACATAAACTTAGTCAGCTTCGAGTTGAGTTTATGTTGCTTAATTAAAGCATAAAATGTTGTTTATTCCTTGTAAGGAAAATAACCTTACGAAGCATATTTTCCAGTCTCGCTAGAACAAATATACGAAAAATACGAAAAAAAAAAAAAAAANAAAAAAAAAAAAAAAATTATAAGAATTTATGAGGAGAACAGCTGAGATGAAATGAATTTTTAAGCATCAGAAGATAATAACGTCACTTCTCTTATAATGTAGCAAATAAACGTTTTAAGTGAATACGAGAAATGATGCCGGTGATGATGTCAATATTTTAGTGTTCAGCGGCTACTGTTACGACAACCACTAAGAAGTATATGGTAGGCTATCAGTAGTATATTTTTTTGGCTAAAGAGCAACTTATTTCAGTTTGAATTTAATTTGAGAACATTATAGACGGATGTTAAGAACCATCGCGCTGTTGTTTACGAGCGGGTCAAAAACAAACAAAAAAAACCAAAAAAAAAAAAAATTAAAAGGAAAAAGTGCAAATATTGAAATAACACGCACCGCATGGAATGGAATAAATTTTGATTTTTATTTTATTTTATTTTATTTTTTTTTTTTAAAGAAATTAAATAAAAATTGATAATAACGTGTTAAAGTGAAAATGTTGTTAAAAAAAACCTTGAAATTTATTTATCGTTAATATCTGCACTTATAAGCTTTAATGATAAAAAAAGAAAAGCGTTTGTTTTCGTTTTTTTTTTTTGTAAATTTTCTTACCTCTAAAGGAAAATTTAATTATTATTAATAAATAATAATAAATAAACAAAAAAAAAAAAGAAAAGAAATATGTCTCAGTCTACAACGCCGCCACAATCACGTCAAAGTAATCGTCCACCACGAATTAATATCAAAAATTTACACAGTAACAATGGCTCAGCTATGGGTTCAATGCCGGCTACAGCTCAAACAGTGCCCGAACAACTTTATTGGCCTCAGTATGCCGGCAATTTTATGTCAAAAGGTTTTGAAGGTTTCGTTGACTTTACCAAATCCGGTATGAGTTTTGGCGAGAAATTCACTTATGGTCTCTATGAGAAATTTAGTAAATGGTCCAAAAGTTGGTTCACCCATATGTTCCTATTAACTGTTGTTACTTTATACAGTGTCGGTGGCGCTATTCTTTTCGGTACAATCGAAGGTATGTTGTTTCGGAATTCGTGAAAAATTAAAACTTTTTCGTGTACTAAGATAAGATAGAATTAAATCACGCTCTATGATGACTCGGCTAATATGTATGAAGTTTAAAGGGCCGCCGTTGTAATATTTACTTCATAAGGCTATAAACAGTTTAATGCGAAAGTCAAGTTTTCATTCGCTAATCATGAATATAAACTTTTTTGTGTTTTGTTTACTAACGTGAGACTTCTGCATTTTTCAAATCATTTCTTATGCATTAAGTGTAACCGTTTTCATGAACCATTTGATATTACTTCCACTCTAGATTTTGCAGACCTCTAACAAATATATATTCTTATAAATAATAAAATATAAAATAAATAATCATAAAAAACTCAACTAAGTAAAATTAAATAAAAATTAAATAATTAAAAATATTGCTTCAAATATTATTATTATCATATATTGTATTATATATAATATCATATAATAGGTGTCTCAATAACAGCGCATTACTTCATCTAAAAGCAAAACACGTATTTTTGGAGTGAGCCTCTAAGTAGGCTGAACCTTGGACGGCGGCAGTAGAGGTGCTTCGTGACAATTCGTTTCCGTGAAATTTAAAGTTGTTGAGAACGATGATGAATTGATGTTTTCGGATTTTCGTCGATGCTCTCCTATACAGCAGCAATGTGTTCAAGAGACCGGCAGATATGTCATCGCAAAGGAGACTAACTGTTTATTGTCGACTCAGTTTCTTCAAATTTTTTGAAAACTCTTCGAATTGGTGACACATAAGGTGTACTTTGTCGACCGAAAATTTTGCGTGCGGCCTCAGCGTAACGCTTCCAGTTTTTGTAATGGGTTTTTACAAGTATAATGCGTTCTTTTTTTACGTAGCGCCTCAATTTTAGTAATCGGAACAATCTTAGGTGCCAGCTGTCAAATTTCAGAGTTGTCACCTGCATGAAGAGAAACAACACAAAATTTAAATATTGCACTCTTATTGAGATACTCTCTATTATATGATATATTATATGATATATTATATTAAATATTATATCATATATTATATCATATATTTTTTTATATATTATATTACATATTACAGCATATATAATATCATATATAATATCATATATTATATTATATTAAAAATATTGTCAGTTATCAAATTTTTCGTTCCACAGATGTTTGCACTTACAAGACAAATATAATATATACGCGAGCACAATTCTCTCTTTGCTCTCTTCTTTATCTATAACTTTTCCTGACTACCATTATGCTTATATGCAAAGAAAACATCATCTAAGTTGCTTGGTTAAATATAAAAAATTCAGATACCTTTCAAATGACTTCCTAATTATAGTTTTTTTAACTTCTACGACCATATTTAACTATAGGCGGATTATGCTCACTTTCTAAATTGATTTGTACAGGTTATCTTATATATGTGCGAAATTTCCGTTGTAGCTTCTACAAAGACACGTTATCCAACGGATGGACTAAGAAATATCTTACGTCTAAAACTATTCTTCTCACTTGGGTTCGTCATAAAATGCCAGAAATAGTATCTTATTAGTATATAAAGATCTACTTTTCATAATAATTTTTATCTTGTAGGGAAGAGGATCTAAATTTATCAAAAATTATTCTTGTCAAATTAGCACGGGGAATGAAGAGTTCTTAAAAAATGTATATATAATTTTACCACATTCGGACCAATTACGACCATTACGGTTCAGGTTTTAAGGTCTCTTTCACATACATCTTCCTTCCATATACATCTTTCTTCCATATCTATCTTCCTTCCTAATTTTTCAGTATTTTAAGACGAAGATAACCGTAGAGAAATATGGGGCGAACCGGTATAACAGAATCTTTGTGGGTCGACCTGTCCTGACTATAATATCATGACTTGTTTTGATAGAAGAACTTTTTCACAATACATTGTTATGTTGGTTGTAGTCGTAAAACAGATGCAATCGAATCCATTTTTAATATAAAAAAAAAACTCATCAAAATGTCTAGAAAATTTTCAGTTGTAGCCTGAGCACAAAAATACATGGAAAGAAACATCATGAATATGGACGGACAAATATGCTTAACTCGATTTAGAAATTAATTTCAAATTGATCGGGTGTAAAAAAGTCGGTCTACCTCAACTCGTTCTTGGTGTTACATTCATGCTCACAAATTCGATATACATTTCACCATAAATGATGTGAGTTTGAAAAGAAACGTTTGTACGTGTATGTATGTAAGTATGTAAAATATTTTGATATTTCATACATTCACCGGAAACATCATTTGATGCGTAAACTGTAACATTCTTTTGGCGAACGCTTTGTTTGAAAAAGTCTTTTAAATAAATTTTTAATTGAACGCACAAGAGTAAATTTTGTATTCATTTTTATCTAAAGTTTCGTGTGCTTAAGAGCCATTATTTCAATATGGTGTTGAATTGAAGTTGAATTTTTCATTCTTTCAACATTTTGTGCAAAAAACTGCAATTGCACTTGATTCGTATCATACAATGTAGTGCATGGGGTTATCCGTTTCGACATCTTTTTCTTTACAACTTTGTTTCGATGAACTATAAATAGTGACTTTTCGAGGCACTTCACCGCCATGCAGTATTTCGCAGTGATTAATTTAAATTATTTTTTACAATTAAAATACTCCATTTAATCAAATAATTTTCCGTAACGAATTTGTCGCGGCAACAGTTCATGCTGAGTGTTAATTACAGATAAATTAGTAAACTTTATGTTTAATATAAAAGTTCCCTGAAGTTCCATTTTTCTTGATATACTACCACCAGCATCAGTAGTCTGCAGTACAGAGTTACTATACTTCGATCTTCCCCCCAATAACTAGGGGAGTAAAATCAGAATAGAGCTTGAATGAGGTAGCGGCCCTAGAGAAAAAAAAAATAAAGCCAAACAACGATATTCCCGGCACAGTTCTGCACGAGCTTACAGTCAAGTGTCTGTATCAAGCAGAAAAGTGAATAAAGTGAATTTCCCAAACGTTATCTGATTTGAGAAAAAAAGTTAACAACGTCTCAATCGACAAATACGATATTGAATAGAGAGCGATATATTATACAATTGGGGATGACACTTCGGTCTGCTGCAAGCTACCGTAGAATGAAAGTTCAATTTTTAAATAGGGGCTTAATGGTCGACTGCGGCCAGAAATTCTGGAAGAAACAGGGGATCATGCATAATAACACAATTAAGCAAATTAATTTCAAACAATTAAAAATTTATCAGAAAAATTCGAGAAAACCAATTCTCACGTTTCTTTTTAATTAAGATTTCCAATCAAACCAAGGCATGTCTCCTATACGCGTACACGATCATGAAGCAATGGACGAAGAGGTAGGTAGTGCAGAGAGAGATAAGAAGTGGAGCAGGAGATAAGAAGAAGAGAGGAAAGAGATCGAGAGTTAGGAAGGGAATAGGAAGAAGTATGGAAAGAGTTAGGAAGAGGCCTCAGCTTATTAGGTATGTGCCCGATTGGTAACCGTTCTACCTTTATCGGCTAAGCAGTCACTATAGTTAAGATCAAATATGGTCTATTGTAGCTTCGGCTTTGATTTTTCGTGCATATCAATTCATCGAACTTAGCCCGCCCGATACAATTAAGCATTAGACCATTTCATTTTCAGCGAACAATAGCCGGCGAGTAATGCAAAAATATCCATTAAAGGAGGCTCCACTATCTCGGGATACCAAGGTAAATATTCATTGGGTATAGCTCAGAATTTCCCTCGGGTGAGATAATTTTTCCATCTAGGATCCCACAACCGGTGCGATATTTCCCGAGGAGCTATGCAAAGTATCGAAATTATATATTATATTATATATTATATTATATATTATATTATA
>KK351132.1:108654-124781 GCA_000671755.1 Glossina brevipalpis | reverse complement strand
TTCTCTCAACCGATCATCTTTAAACGTCAAGCTAATTGCACCTTATGAGTACGGGATATGATAACTTTGGGCGGTTGTATGCAGCAATTAAAATTATTTTATTAATGGATTCAGAATCATTTTCTAAATCATTTTCCAAAGCAACTTGAGTTTGTCCGTCTATTTGCATAAATGGTTTCCGTTCATGACGATATTTTTTAGATATTTTGACGAAAAGTGTCACACTGACATATTCTACATCAATTACCTGTAGAGCCATATTAAATATAGATTGAATCGGACCACTTTTCCAATCGACCCTATTTAAGAACATCTTTTGAAGTCACCTTATGAAAAAAATTTTTAATCTTCAAAATTTCTGGATAAAAATCGCTGAGTGCGAATATTTTATAGTACAAAATTTAAGTCAAAAATTCCGAACGAATGGATTAATTCTTCGAATCCCCTCCCAATGTAATCCTTAGGTAAAGCAGGCATTTATATGCCTCTGCTTTTAGTATTTTATTATGCAAATAAGTGTCTAATAATAATTTGTCATGAAACTCATCATGTACTAAAACTTGAACTACGTAGATCTATTTTTTGGATTCCATCTCATATAAGGGTTCTTATGAAAACTTTATGTTTATTGGGGACACAGTCAAATTTTTCGCATTTTATAATGAAAGTAGATAAAGAATGATGAGATATTTCATAAGAAAATTTATTCTACTAAATTTGGACTACGTTAGTCCACTCTTTGTTCGATGTCTTGTTTAAGAAGTTCTGTGAAAACAAAGGTATAATATTTGATATATTGTTGGTAAAAGTAAACGAAAAATTATATTAGGCGAAGCATTATAGAGTCGCTCTTAAAGGAGTATGATGCTTTCATCTGCTATTTCTAGAGGCTACAAGATTTTAGTCTCTTAATAAATCACACCTTATCTCCTATCTACACTATCAGGCAATATGAAGCCTAGACCTTCATTAGAACCCATCCATGGAGAAAGCTCTGAAAAATAGACCCGTGTAATCCAAAGTATATTGGAATATTGGAACCATATTTTATAATGAGATATTAAAAATTAGACTTTGTTGCCTTATGAGCGATAGAAGGTTGTAAGAACGTTTATATGAAAGGGGTTTCTGAAAATGGTCCTATCACATAAACATACATAAGATCTTAGTCTCTTAAAAAGTCACACTTGACCTTCCTATCAACATTACCAGAACTTTTTACAGGCAATAAAAAGCCTAATCCTTCATAAGAACTCCTTTCATTAGGAGAGCTCTAAAAAACAGACCCATGTAGTACAAAGTAAGAACAATAATATTGAGATAACGGGACCACCTCTCATGATGGAATATTAAAAATTAGGTTGTATTGCCATATAAGCGATAATTTTTGTGAGAAGGTTTACATGAAACGGGTTTCCAAAAATGGTTCTATCTCATATAAGTCCTCCCTCCACCTACATTCATTGCCGACTGTACGCTGTCTCTTGTTTATTTTTGTCGCAAAATATTAAAAAAAAAAAATTTTTGTTATATAACGATTTTTGGAAAATAAGTCGCTATATAACAAATAGCCACGAAAATGATCCAATTCTATCCGTTTGTAGCTGATCCAATTCTATCTAATCTTGAATCTTTCATAACAAATTTCATCAAAATATCCCGATAAATGCAACCCAACGATTAACTGTATACTTAAACATGCAAATGTGTGGGTAGAGGAGACGGACGGAAGCACGGACTTGCTTAAATCAATTGAGCAAATGATTGTAAATCAAGTAATGTAATATAATTAAATATAAAAACATAAAGTATTGTTATAATAAATAAAAAATTTGTCTCAATTCGTTCTGTAGTTTGCATAAAAATTGATGAAAAAAAATGAATTATTTTACAAGCGGTGTAGGGTAAAAGGTGATTACAAAATCGGTTAAACGAACGATATCTGAAAATATCTGAAAACAGTGTTTAGTTCTTGTTCCTATTGTTGTTTATTCTAAGCAAACATGCCAGAAATTTTTTTTAAAAAAAATTTCTTTCATAAAAACGTGTCAAACAACATGAAAAACACGACAAGTTTTTGCAAAATTTTATCTCTCAGAGAATTTCCATATGATCGTGAGAAAATCACTAAAAAAAATCTTTAAAATGTTTTCTATATCTTAGCGAATGAGGAGCAACGGCAAAGGTTTAGTGTATTTTCAGACAGCGCAACAATCCGAACCGCGTCATTAAAATATGTGCGAACACTTTCAAGTGAACAACAAAATATTATTATTAGATGTGTTTTCTTTTTTTTTTTTTATTTATATTTAAATATTTTTTTTGTTTTTTTTTTTTTTTTTGTAAAGGATATTAACGATAAGCATATAATCGATGCAAAATGTGAAATGTAACGAGAATTATAAAGAAAAAGGTAAAGAAATGCCAACCGAAGGCAAGAAAGTAATATTTCCGATGATATAATCGTTAGTTTCATTTACATTAAATTATGACTAAAATTAGGTTTTGTTTTAAAAATAGATTTTCGGAAGTATGTTTAAATGATTTAAAAAGTGAAAACACACACTCAAACCGATTTGTTTGTGTGTTAAAAATAAACGAAAGCGAAAAGATAGGAGATGCAAAGCAGCAGATAAGTTGATTAAAAGTGATTCACTCGAGCGCAAATTAAAAAAAAAAAAACAAAAACAAGTAATAAACAATAAAAACATAAAAGTTGTAATAAAAGCTAATCATCGCAAGAAGCATGGATCCGTCAGATTACTCAGATAATGCGAATATACGAAGAAGACGTCGCATAGGCCGTTCAGTGCGTGAGAAAACGCCTGAGCCCAGTTTTCGAAAACGCACTTCAGCAGCAGCAGATGATGATGATGATGACAACAGTCGACAAGATCTCAACGCTACCTCAGAGGATAACAATTCTGCCCAAGTTATAAGCATGCAAATACGACCTCCCCGTCCTATTTCGGCACATGAAAGTAAAATATTACGTCGTCGAGATAAGACGTTTGCAAGTGCCGCATCACGTTCTCTTTCTCAACCACGTGAAGCAGAAAAACTTTCGGACCCGGAAGCAAATGAAATAATACGTATAGTTAAACGCAGTCGATCTATGCCACGCAAAAAAGCCGATGGTGAGTCAAGCGAAGGTGAAGTGTTGTCCAGAGAAAGAACTCTATCGCCACAAACTAAACCGTCACCATCACGTAATTCGCACCAACGAGAAGAAAAAGAAGAAGATAGGAATCTCTCAAGGTTGCGACAAAATATGGCGAGATTCGAAGAAGAACGTAAACATTTTGAAATCGAGAAAAGACTATTCGAACTTGAGAAGAGAGAAAAGAAATTAAGACATCGACCAATGTTTGATAGCGATGACAGAAGAAGACTTTTGCAAAATTATCGTCTTCTTGCCGATCGTCTCAAGCTACCACAAACGGAAAAAGAGAAATTGTTTTCGCTAAATGGTTCGAAATTAGAACGAGCAGATACTTCTGATACCCCTATCAGATCTCTTCAAAATAGACGCCCAAGACGTAGCATATATGACGAGTCTTCCACCCAATTTTCTTCGTCTGATGCCGAGACATCTGAAGAAATCAAATTACAACATTTAGCCAAACAATTAAGTCCGGTCAGACGACATAATAGTGCTTTATCCAAATCACAAATACATGCTCCTCCTCCCCAGCCACCAACTAGACGGTCAGTAAGCCGCAATAATTCTTTATCACCTCCTAGACCCCGGAGAATCTCTAAAACTGCTGAACAAATAGCGGACACAAAACGAAAACCTTCGGAAAGAGAAAACAATAATTACTTAATGACTACAGATTTAGAATCTGAGAAGGAGCCTTATTCAAGACCACAACCACCTCCCAGAAGACGTGACTCGTTGACCTCAATAGATTCTGTTATAACCAAACCTGCACGAAAAACAAAACAACATTTAGAAAAGAACGATCAAATAGATGGACAATCGCAAGTTGATGAACCCGTTTCTATCCCAGATACAAAACATAAAATCTTCTTTTACCAAAGAATAGTAGAGTTCTTCCAAAAGCCGCAAACTGTGGGCAAAGAAAAAAAACAAGACACAGAATCACTGCCTCAAGGTCAAGATAGTCGACTATTTGCAAGTAAGGCTTTCTTTAAAGCAAAATTTCTAGAATATTATGGCGAATGGAAAAAAATGAAGGCCGACCATCCACAAGAATTGCAACAACTCAAAAAATTGCGCAACAAATGCTTCGGGCATGTGATCACTTTAGTTTTAATGATCGGTTTCGGGGGTCTTATGTTTCGTTATACTGAAGGATCAGCTGAAAATATTTACAAATGTGAAGTTCGGAAAGTCAAAAGAGATTTTATCGATGCTCTCTGGACGCACAGTCATTATATGAGGTGAGGCAAAAAAAAAAAGTCTTACAAAAGTATGAGAAATTATTCCACATTTCCCTTGAATTTTAGAGAAGAAGATTGGAAGAGTTTAGCTCGTCAAAAACTAAGGAAATTTGAAGAAGAATTACATCATGTAGGTGAACTTGGTATACGATATTTTCCCGGACAGAAATCGTGGAATTTCGTTAATTGCATTTTATACTGTTGGACAGTAATTACAACCATAGGTGGGCCTATTCAAATCTAAATTTAAATGAACTCGAATATCTCTTCATCTTATTACTTATTCACTAAATACAAAATTGATCATTGAAGCCCATTTTTAAATTCCTTTTTTTTTTAATTCTTCTTCTTTTTTTTATAGGTTATGGCCACATAACGCCAAAAACAACTTTAGGACAATCGTTAACTATTATTTATGCTATAATCGGTATACCAATGTTTTTAATACTCTTAGCGGACTTTGGAAAACTTTTCACAAGAGGCTTTAAATTCGTTTGGGGATTTGTACGTCGTCTCTACTATACGGGAACATGTCGAAAGATTCGTAAACAACAACAAGTACGCGATGCTATGACTGGATTTTCAGCGGTCTACGATATGGCTATAAGAAGGCCCAGTCACTTCTTAGGGATGAGAGGAGATGGCCCCGATTTAGAATCGCAAGCATCAGAAGCTGGCAAATCCCATCCGGAAACACCTTCTTCACCATATCCCGACACGATCATTGTCGATGATGAATTCAATCTTCCCATATCACTGGCTTCCCTTTTATTAATTTCCTACATACTTTTCGGAACGTTCGTGTATACATTATGGGAAGATTGGACTTATTTCGAAGCTTTTTATTTTGTCTTTATATCGATGTCTACAATTGGTTTCGGTGATTTCGTACCAAATCATCCGATATTTATGATGTGTAGCATAATCTATTTAGTCTTTGGTTTGGCTTTAACTTCGATGTTTATTAATGTGGTACAAATTAAATTGAGTGATACTTTTAAACAGGCCAGTGCAAAAATAGGTGTCACTATTGGTCTGGGCATGGCCAGTGAAGCAGGTGATAATGGTTCTCAAATGAAAACACCTTCCGATGTAGCTTCAGTACATGGCTTACGTTTAAATAAAATAACTGAAGACGATAATGAGAATAAAATTACACCATCGCCGCCTGAAATACAATCAATTTTGCGTGGTTCAAGACCCAATTCGCCGACCAATAACAATGAAAATGACGATAACAGTGATCCTGAGGGGCCACCACCGCCCTTATTACCACGACGGCAAGTAGCCATAGAGCAGCCGCCTCAGGTAGAAAAAAAGAAAAAAAAATATTTCTTCAAATAGAAATCATTCGAATCACATTCAAAGGCTTTACAATTTTATCCTTAAATGCGCTCGTACTTATTGATGATCATCTTTTGATCGACAAAAATTTCTCAAATAAAAGATCTTTGAGGAAAAAAAAATTATTATTATTATTAAATTTTATAAGCAATTATTTTCAAATAATAACTTTTGCCTAAACATGTATTAGTGTTAAGATTTAAAGACCAAAAAATTTATTGAATTTTTTTATTAAAAATTCTTACATAATTTCAATGCAATATTATTTTATAATATAATAATTAATAATACTTTCTTTATAATAAAGCTTAGCTGCAAAGTGTAAAACAAAAATAAAGAAACTAAATTTCTAAATAAAAATATAATTTAAAAAATAAAAATATTTTCATGGAAATTATAGAAAATTAGCGCGTAATTGTTTGGAGACTTCTACTGTATATTTGTTTTATGATTCTATTTGTAAAATTTTTTTTAATTTTTTTTTTTTTTTGCTATAATAAAAAACAATTTCTCTCTCTCACAAATAGAATTTTTAAACATGCGTAACTCTATTCCCTACTGATTGTTATAAGCAAAAAAAAAAAAAAAATTTGTATTCACTTCAGATTTCTAAGTTGACTAAACTAGACGAGCAAAAGTGATAAAATTAAATGTAATCTAGATATCAAGAGCACCATGTGTTTGGAGAGATACGCGAATTCTTGAGATCAAGTCCCTTCTCGAACAATCAAGAGTCGTCGCAAGGGATTCGTTAATTTTCGTGAATGTTCGAAGAGAGGCACTCGAATAGAATGAGACAAATAGAAACGAAGTAATTACAAAAAGAACATCTGGCAGGTTCAGCGCCTTCATAGTACTGCTTAGTATTGAATATTGTGTTATGTTCTCTAAGGTGGGCCAAGAAAATGTAGTCAGCTCGAGAAAAAGAAAGTTATTGTAATCTGGCCTCTAGATGGAAGAGTTGATTGACCCCAAAAGCACTACAGAATAATTCCAATGGTGTGGATGCGATAATAGACCTATACAGAGATGTAATTACGTTATGAATTGAAAGCGGATTTTTGGATTTTTATTACAACATTTTAACCGGCCATTACCTCAAACCAATAGATTACAAATATATTTGTGACCACGAAAGTTTTTAACTTTAAAGAAGCCCTGAGAAATATTTGTGTCAGCCCTTAGAGAAACTTTTATTATAAACAGTAAGTTAAAGCAGTTACAAGATCGCCTCTACTTTCGCTCTTAACTGAAAAAAAAAAAAATTAAAAAATTTATACAGTGCACTCTTATTGAGACACCCTTTATTGTATGATATATTATATTAAATATATACATTATATATTATATTAAATGTTATATCATATATTATATCATTATATCATTATATATTACATCATATATTATATAACATATAATATCATATATTATATAATGTTATAATGAACCATACATAGAACCTTAAGCAACTCGCACACAAAACAATACCTAAGCCGCTAATTTAGCGTAACCAATTCAAAGAAAAAGCGGAGTTGAAAAGAATACCAACTTATCTAACCATAATTGTTTTAAGTATGTTGAAGTGCGCCTTTAACAAAGGGAGAATTTTCAATTGATGATTCTATAGACGTTTGACTTTTGGACATGAATTCTTTTTTTTTTTTTTGTTTTTCCGTCATTTGCGTGGGTAGATAGAAAAACTATTTTAAAACTTACTTTGCTAACCTAAATTAAAAAAACTTAAGACAAAAGCCTCAATCTTTTTGTGTTGGTTAAAATTCCAACAACAGACGAGGTGCGCATAAACGAACATTGATTATCATACTAATCAGCTACATATGCATGTATATATATATGCATATATACACGTATATAAATATATGCTTTAAATTAAAATGGGGTCTCTAATGCCTGTCTCGGCTTGCTAAAGGAGTAAGAATAAAATCACTATACCACACTATACCTTTGGTGGTGGGTATGACTTTGCGTATATACATGTTTATGGCTGCGAATAAAAATAAACCAGACAGCTGCGTCTGTCTGCAAAAGTAACACAACATTTTAACATTTTGTCCGCTTAACTATTATAACTCACAAATGGCTGGAAGAACTCTGTAAAGGTCTTGCCGTGTGTGTGCCTGCTAGTGAAAGAGAATTACGAAAAGGATTAGTAATCCAACGTCAATATATATTCAAAATAAAAACAAAATCAGGACAGTAATATTAATTTGAATTTGCAGACTTTTATAAACAGAAATGACCAGAGAGAGAAACCAAAATGCACGTGTACAATACAATGTAATAGAGAAAGAGAGAGAGGCAGACAAAAGAAAAGTAAATTGAATCTTAACATTAACTGAGCATAACAGCAGAACAAAGCCTAAGAGTATAAGAAAACTATGTTAACCAAGCAGAAATTGAATGTTAACATCAATTGAGAATAACATAGCAGAACACAGAGCGTAAGTGAAAGAATGCTATGTTAACCAAAAAGAATTCAGCAACAAACGACAGGATTGTGTTAAAGGACTGTTTTCTATTAATTATAAAGGATATTGACGGATAACGTTGACTCTATTAGATTAGTTATAATTTAACAGTCAACAATTGCGGTTTGCTCGCGGAACTACAACATCAAGTATCAGTCAGTCTTGGATTTGGATATTACTATGACAGACCATGTGGTGGTTGAAAATTTTTAAAACTGTGTTTACTTTTAATTAAATAAAGTGACATCATTGTGCTTATATATTTATACCTACAAGGAAATGCAATAATAATAATAAGAATTAAAAAAAAAATCATTTCCATTAAGTGTAGTTTGGTTTTAATCTTGTAATCCGTGTTTGAAAATGAAAGTTTTTTAAGAATTTCCCAAAAGTATATATTTTATATACAGCAGTGCTGCCACATGTTTTGCTTACTTCGCGTTCCCATAACAGCAACAAGATTAACAACAACAACTATGAAAACAACAACAATGAAAACAATAATAATATAAATAACAAAAACAAAAACAACAGCATAAGAAATAAATAAATAAATGTATTCTATATTTCCGATAACATTTAATAATGTATCGACATCTAATTGTCCGAGTATACAAACGCATTTTGTTTTTGTAAACTTAACACTTCGCCTCTGCCATTATAGTACAACAAACGTAAAAGTATAAAATAAAATTAATAGAATTGTGCTTTCAGAAACGAACCTTCTGCTCTTAATGAAAACATTTTCATCTGTTTTTCTTTTGTAATAAAAATTTCATTAAGTAGAAGCGAAAGAAAAACGAACAAAATGTCAGTAATAAATACTCGTAATCAAAAGATGGAACAACAGGTTTGTAAACCATAAGATAAAAAAAAAACTATTTGAATAGTTGTGTGTATCGTAACATAATATTAAAATAAGAAAACTGCTTCCTTTTATATGCTCTTCCTTTAAAGGACATATTAGAAATACATATACAAAACTCACTTAAGTTTTTGTATGTGAATTAGATTTGAAATATAATGAACATCAAAAACAATAAAAGCGCCTGCTGTGTCCCCTTATCTCAAGCAAGTGCAGGGGTTTTCAATAAGATTAAACTGTTGTCTTTGTATCAAAAAAAAAAGCAAAAAGTAAGAAAATTATTTTCTTCTTTTATACCCATCACAATTATATTAACAAAAAAAAAACAAGAAATGGGAAGAAAATTTAATTTCGAATCTCTGTAATATTTGATAAGCGTAGCAGATTTTTTTTTACATTTTCATAGAATATAGTGGAACTTTGTCTTATGTAATTTACGAGTAATGAGCAAAACATCCAGAAAGGAGAAGTGTTTTCATAGCATATCCTTTGAGCGGTATGGACCAATTTCAATACCAACCAACTTTTCCACCGAATTTGAAACGAATATCTGCATTTTTATCCGTATTGTTCACCTCAGACATTATTTAGGCGGATAGATGGACTTAAATCGATTCTAAATTTGATGCTGATCAAGAACATATATATACCTTAGAGATTTCTTCTGGGTGTATTTTGTAAGTAAATATAACTTCATCCTTTAGGTAGTGGATATAATTTTTTTTTCTAAAATTAAGTTCTAAATGCGATATCTTACAGAAAAGAACCCACGATGAACTCACTCTTCAAGCATATCGTCCGCTCAATCTGTCTTAATTTAACCGACAATATTCGCCCTTAATACATAAATACAGTCTGCTTTATTGGCATAGATGGATGTCTCAAAAAAAAAAGCTTTAGAAGAATCAGTAAAAAAGGCGTGAACTTCGAACACCTCGTGTGTACACGAAATTTATTAACTTTTAACTTACCATTTAATATATCGATTGCTTGCCATATCACGCTACATGTGGCCCTGTCTAATCAAAAATGAATCTTGTTCACGATAACATCTTTCAATCGATTTCGCAAAAAACCGAATTCCTAGCCTATCCTATCTGTAACACTTTCCATTCAAGTTAATAGAATTCATATTCGCAGTTTTAAAGAAATAAGAACCAATTATGCCAGCAATCTAAAAGCCATATCAAATTATTATACTCTTTTCAAAAAGTGAAGGGATCTCGTAAATGATAAGTAAATTGTTTTTGCTAAGAAAAAAAGGACTGTTTTTCGCTTACACTGGACCAATTGATTTGAAAATAAGCCTCGTCGCCAGGATGCAGAATCGAATTGTACTCCAATATTCGCCCAAATGAAAGGCAAACAAAGACAATATGAGTTGTGAAGAAGGCACTGGAATAGCTAACTTGCGGGTTTTACCATCACTTGTTTGAATGATAGTGATATTTTTTTTTACTTCAAACTTCTCTTGTTTGCTCAATCCACGGCCTCATTTATGGTGTTCCTGATGTAAAACTCTTTAGAAATAGATATACTTCTACGATGACATTTAATTGAAATCAAGCTTGATTGCTGCTTAAGGGAGTATAACTAAATGTATATATTTTACTGAAGGAGTTATGGATCATATTTCAAATATGAAAGTCTTATACATCTTAAGCTGTTCTTTCTTCTTTTACTAAATTAAATTTCGTTTCTTGCTCTATTTGCATAATGTTATTAAAGGAGAAAGATCTAAGAATATACTCAACTTCTTCTTCCTTGGTACATCTGTCCGCAATAAAGGATTAAATTTATTCCTTGAACTACACATATATTGTTCAGGCATTTTCAAGTCAGTGTTGCTGGAGCTTATAACTGAGAATTGCCGAGAATTCTAAGGCTTTTTACACTTTTTCATGTTTTTCTTACAAACGTAAGCTAATAGCGTTTGTGTTGCTAATAGTGACATTGTTTGGAGAATTAGTGGTGGGAATAAACGTATACTTGTTATTTTTATTTCCCTCCTACGTTCGTTCGTTTAACAAAAAATCCTTTATAATTACTTCTGTGACCATCTTTTAACTTGAATATTATTTTAAATTTAAATTAAAGCCTTTAGGGTATAATAGGTCTGCAAATAAATTCTCGAGACTGAAGTTTGTCGCTTTATAAAATCTATCTATCTGTTGCTGCATTTCATTCTCTCGATATTTTGTGTAAATATAGCTTTGACTTTTTGTTGTTTAAACGATATAAGTTTCATTTGCTTGCACCCTACTATTCAGTGTATATCAAACCGTAAAGACGAGGGCACTGCATATTATTCTGTTTTAACCTAAAAAAAAAAAAATTCTGTTGTGGATTAAATTGACTTGAGATGACATTGTTGTAAGCTAAGAAACAATTCGGAAACGGTTTACAAGATTTTATGCGAAAAATTTTAGTCTTAAGAACGACGCCGACGTTCACATACGTCCATTTGTATGCAGCAAAAGCAAGAACAGGAAGTGATATTAAAACTGCTGCTGCGAACTTATTCCGATAAAAAATTATGCTATAGACCTGCATCCATCTGGTTACTACTTGTTCATATTGATGCAGTCATATTTAACAGATCAGCGATTCACAGAACATCAAGATGTTTGAAAATGACGCTATGAAAACTTTACCTCGAAACTGGCAAATTTCTACCGCTATACGACCGATATATCGCAAAAGACCATAGATAGCGGAGGTAGCTGCTTCGATATTTAATAGAAATGTAATCGAAAATAACAACAACAAAATATATCGTTGCTTAATCCGAAATATGGCGTTGCTACTACTAAATAGTTGCGTTACGATATCCACAAAACACCACGCAAATGACCATCATGCAGACTAGGCCAACCATTAATATTGACGACAAAGCTGACCAAGTACACGGTGGTCACATTTTTAGAAAATTTTTCTTCATCACCCCAAAACTTAGAAAAATTTTTCTTCATCACCCCAAAACTTAGAACATTTTTCTTCACTCATGCTATGTCGAGATTCTCTACGCTTTACTTCCGATTTAAATATTTCTTTGCGTTTCTTGACTTCATTAAATTGTACGGTTTTGTCTTTTTAGAGTTTCATGTTGTTTTTGTAAATCTAAAAGCTCTTTTTCACGTTGCTGTTTCTGTTGCAACATTTCATCGTAAAAAGAACCGCTCGGAGGCTTATATTATGCTTTAATAGAAAAGCTTGTAACAGACTGAGCTAACTAATAGATCTTCACTTCATCTTGCAGTATAAGTGATTGCTGTTGTATTTCGATTAAAAGTTCTTCAATTAGTTGATCGAAAATTCCTTTGGTATCTTTAAGAAATATTTTGGGAACATTGGAAAACAACAATTTGCAAATAAATGAATAATATCGAAATCTTAGTGAAAATTCTTTACGTACACTTTTGTATATTTTGACGGGTAAATTATATGTAGTTTAGTTCTAAGATAAATCTCCGATGAACCGTTTGAAGAAACCCTCAATGGTGTTAACATAATACGTACATTTGTTGGTTTCGATTGTGAAAGAGTATTTTCTTTATTTTACGCCCTTAAATCTATCTTCTACATCATTGTCGAAAATGGACTGTTTTTAAGAAAGTGGTGCCAGATGGATTGTAGTGTATTAAGGTTCGTTCTTACCAAATGGAATTATTAACCAGTGAATGCTATCAACTGCAATTAATGAAGTTAGGGCTAAAAACCGGCGTACTATGGAAAAAGTTCTGATATCATGAGTTTTTAGTATGAAGAAATTCGGCTCCATTTAGCAAATTCAACTAACTTGTAGTGTACTATGATTCCTGGTATCATTAATACGCTTTATTTCTTCTGATCAATACTAGTTAGGCTAACTATGTCTTTTCTCCCAAAGCCCCAAACCGACAGCTACATTTCCCTTAGAGAATTTATATTTCATCTAAAAGTGACAGGAATTGGTGAGACCGAGCGATGAACAAAGCTTTGATTAA
Source organism: Glossina brevipalpis (assembly GCA_000671755.1). Taxonomy (NCBI): domain Eukaryota; kingdom Metazoa; phylum Arthropoda; class Insecta; order Diptera; family Glossinidae; genus Glossina; species Glossina brevipalpis. Next base: position 111,690 of record KK351132.1, on the reverse strand, counting down.
TCTCTTCATTTATTTCGTTTCGTACTAAAAATGGTGGGAATTTAATTTAATTTATTTCGATTAAAAAGCACTTTCTCACTATTTCGTAAATCTTTGACCGATTTTCTAAGGGTGACTTTTTGTAGGCGAACTCTTTCCACCGCCTAAAATAAATTTTCTTTATTGTGTTGTGAAAAATTCATGAACATTTTTTTGTGCGGTTTATTTCCTACGGTGACTGTTTACCGAACAAAAACAGGTTTACTTGTATAGAAAAAAAAAACTGTATTTCAGTATATACATACACTACTTGTACAGTTATGCTGCTTATATCATTGAAAATATTTTTAACTTTTTGTAAAAATTTTGTAATTTCTGTCTTTCCGTCTTTCTACTTAAGTTGTGTTCACATCATAAAATATTTAACAAAAAAAGGAACGTTTTTTGAAAATTTTTCCTAAATTTCATTGTAAATAAAAAAAATTAAAAAAAATTAAATTTCAAATCGTTAAATTTGTTGTGTATTTGATATTTTGCGAAAAAAATGAAAACTAAAGTTTCACTAGAAAGCCAAACGTCAAAGAACAAAAAGAAAAACCGTTGCATTGCTATTCAGGTTTCCACAACAGATATACTTGATGCAATGGAAGAATTATGCCAAGAACCGAAATCGAATTTTGATAAAAAAAATAAGGCTGAATATAAAAGTAATAGGAAAGCATATCCCAAACTCTTTGTGGGCGGTAAGATTATGAAGCTTTCGCGTGAAAGGTTAACACAGCCGATATCCTATCGCCTTGGTCCTCAAACTATACGCCGTAATAATCGACCGCTACCCGATAATATGGAGGAGAATAATTCTATTTATGTTTCCTCAAGAGATCCGTTTGAGGCAACGGAACTATTGTGCGAAGAACCCCTATCAAAGGGCGGTAAAATTATGGAGCTTTCACAAGGAAGGTTAAAACAATCGATAACTTATTGCTATGGAGATTGACAACTGAGAAAAGTCTTCAGACATAGACTGCACGTGTATGTGAACGATGCCGTCTCAATTACTTGTTGTTAATGAAAAAAAAATTCGAGTGAAGTTTGTATTGTTATTTATTTTTAATATTTTTAAATAAATCAAATAATTATATAAACACGAAAGAAAATAGAAAATTCCGACATTTTAGGTGAACTTGCTGAGCAACACCTATAAGATGTTTAGTGGATATTTACTCGATATATCGATACTCGAGATAAAATTTAACTTATTAAAGAAGCACTCCCATTAAAAGGAATTGAGATCTTCAAAAGGCTCTTGTAAATAATGTTGGATACATTACAGCGAAAAGATGATCGTTATTAAAGTCGTGAAAAAGCTAAGAACGTGTCGTATGTCATCTCGGAGATGAGAAAGACGTCAAACAAATTGCAGTTAAAATTGATTTCAATTCTTAGTAACAATCTCTATGAACTTTCATACGTCTGCTTAAGCTGGCTAGCGCCACTAGCTAAACGCTTTCGTGCTATTTAGTTATTTTTTATACCCATCACCGAAGGATCGGGGTATATTCATTTTGCCATTTTATTCGCAGCACCCAGAGAGAGACCTTACATCGGAGACCCTCGGAAAGTAAATATATGCTCGATTAGCTTAGTAATTTGGAAAAGATTTGACTATATCTGTCTGTCTGTCTGTCTATCTGCATAACGTCTTTGGTAAACTAGACCGCAAAAATGTAGACATTACATTAGAAGTTGTTGCACGCAGTTCGGTATTGAAAATGGGCCAAATCGGGCAGAGAAATCTGTTTTCGAAAGCAATATGAGGATTATTTGCTGATAGCAGATAGTTGTATGAAAATTTTCACATTTAATTACGCTAGCAAAACAAATCGAATTGACGATATCCGCGCCTCTCCTACCCTTTCCATAAGATAGAATATCGAGATTTGGTTTTTTTTTTTTTTTTTTTTTTTTTTGAAAACGTTTGTAACACCAAGAAAAAGACTTTGCAAGATTCCATAAGAAGTGTACAATTTTGAGTGGAGTATCAAATTCACAATCTACCTAGGCGTGTCCGTCCTTCTGTCCTATCTGTCTGCTTGTCTGTGTATTGTCTACGGTATTCATTTTCCCGAACGTGAAAATTAAGATGTCCAGTTCAAATAGGGCAAAAACATTGGAAGCGTACGTTATTACTGAAAATGGGAGAAATCGCTTAAAAGACATGCCTACGGTATAATATAAATTGAAAACACCTATATACTCTCTGAGAGTTTTGTTTGCTACCTATAGACGGCACGATAAGAATTTGTTGGAAAAAAAATCTGCCACACCCACGGCATATTAAGGAGTATCAAAATTGAGGTTTTTTTCGATTTTTTTAAACAACTCGACATAGACGATAGACGTAACTCTCTTGCTATTAAATTGTTTCAATTGACGAAGGAAAATCTACTATTGTCTGATAGCGATGACGCACTTACCTTAAGTTTTCTGCGGAAAACTTTTTTAAATAACTTTGAAACTTGTTCTATAAACATATAGCAACATAAGAACAAATACTTGGAAAGTCATGATGGCCAAACCAAGTATTGCGAGAAACTGAAATGTAACACTAGTTCTCTGAATCGATTGAATTGAATAATAAAAGATATGTTTGTGTCTCAAGTATTTCCTAATGTTTCATATATTCACACAAAGCTAACAATACAAACTGTTACCAAAAGTTGTGCATGTTCCGAGAAAGAAAACTCTTAACTTAATGAAGAAAAAGAGGAAAAATCTCTCAAATAAGTAAAAAAACAAAGAAATAGAAAATTTTTATCAATAAATAACAAAAGAAAATTTGAATGCATGCATGTACAGTAAAATGTCATAGAAGCGGTTTGAAAACTTTAGTTACTTCAACTATGCCTTGACATTAATAATCCAAACATTTTACGCACATTTTTTTTTTTTAGTTTTTAAAAATAATTTCCATTTGTTATACGATGATTATTGCATTGTTGTCAGTCAAAATTTTGATAACGAAATTTTTGAAAACTAAAAAAACAAAGATTTTAA
>KK351132.1:77206-92360 GCA_000671755.1 Glossina brevipalpis | reverse complement strand
ATTTTTGAGCTTAAAAAAATTCGACGGAACTAGTTTGTATTCTCAATAAGTAATAAGAATTTCCTTCTATTTCAAAACTCAAAGCACTTTCATACTTTTATGTTTATTGCTATTAAATGAATTTTTTATTTCAATTCCCCAAACACTTATAATATTTTAAAATAAAAATGCATTTTTTTTTGATTTTTTAAATTAAATCCCATAGTGAGATATGTGCTCTGTATGTGTTTATGTTTGTATAGATATCGATAGAAAACTTGTTATGTAGATTTCGTAAAGCCAACCTAAAGTGGAAAAATGAACATAGTCCCAGTCAAAGTGTACTGAATAGATCATTATCCCCCCCAGAACACTTTATTATGTATTAGTTTTAGAGAGTGAATATCAAAATTTAATATAATTTTCTTATTGGTTTTCCAATAAAGGATGTCTCAATAAGAGTGCACTATTTAGAATTTGTGTCATTTTTTTTTTTTCAGTCAAGCGAAAACTCTGATGCTTGACAGCTGTCATGTATGAATATTTCGATTATTGAAAATCAAGAGCCGCACAAAAGAAGAACGCTTTGTATTCGTGGAAATTCATTACGCAGAGTTTAAAATTTATAATCTGGCATGAAATATATCGATGTCAGCTATTAAATATGCCCCGATATCTCGACTAATACAGTTCTACTACTATTTTCGTCGATGTCGTCAAATATCAAAAATTATGACCCGTTTCCATATAAAGTCGTCTTTTAGTTCTTATACAAAAGCAAACTAAATCTCACCGCAGTTAATTAAGGTGCGACGTTTTATATCAATCAAGTCATTTAGAGTGACAGACAGACAGACAGACGAGGTTAAATTGATTAAGAAAACGTTTTTCAATCAATCGGTTTAACAAAAGGTGGCTCCATTACAAGCACATCTAAATATGGTATTAACTTAATAAACTCCTGTCGTTAGTAGAGCGTATGAAGCCTATAATTGACAGATGCACTGGTGCACCCATAAAGACTGAGATGATAACATTAAAACATTAAAATAAAGGACGTCGCAATAAGGTAGAGAAGAGAGCAAAAAGAGAGTTGTGCTCGCATATATTATATTTGTCTCGAAAATGCAAACATCTGCAAAGGAAGGTTTGATAACTGGCAATATTTTTAATATAATGTAGTATATGATATTATATATAAGATAATATTTGATGTAATATATAATATAACATATGATATAATATATGATATAATATTTAATATAATATATTATATATAATATAATATATCATACAGTAAAGGGCGTTTCAATAACAGCGCAATGTTTAATTTTTTTTCATTTTTTATCATAGAAATGGTAAATCTGAAATTTGACAGCTGTCACCTATGATTGTTACGATTATTTAAATTGTGGTGCTACTTAAAAAAAAGAACGCGTTATACTTGTGAAAACCCATTAAAATTTTCGGTCGAGAAAGTGCACCTATTTGTCTTAAAAAAAATTTAAAGAAGTTGAGTCGAGTCTAAAAATCTATGTCTAAAAATTAGAAATCTAATCCTTCCCCGTATATGTTAGTTATAACAGTGCCTAAGGAGATCTCATGAATTTAAACGAAATAGATGCGTGTAGAATCTTAACATTTCCCCCGATTTGATATACCGTTCCAGTGAATTTATAAAATAAATTTAGAAAATTATAAATCGGCCACACGCATTACATAAAGTATGTCATTCTTCGCATATTTTATGTTCGAGCAAAAGCTAATGCGCCGCCCACCTTAGCAATCCTACGATAGATGTTACGTTATGTAGTAAAATACTCACGTAACTCGTTACTCGTTTTTAATGGAACATTTTTTTTTTCTATTTTCGAAATTCATTTATTGAGAGAAAAAAGCAGAAACAAATAAATGAATACATAAAGAAGGATTCTTTGTCGCTTGCTTTATTGTGTTCGTTTTTTTTTCTTGTTTAAATTAATAAATAATTAATTAAATTAATGTCTGTGCAATTGAACTTAATTAAAAGCGTTTCTTTCTTTAAACTTGGGAAAAAAACAAACATCAAATAGGATTGACATTAAATACAATACAATACAATACAATAAAAATGGAAGTAGAGTAATAAGAGTTTAAAAAATTAAAAGGAATTAAGAATAAAAGCCATAAAGCGAGAGAGAGAGAGAGAGAGAGAAAGAAGTTTTGCATTTAGATTTGTGCACTTTTTATAAATTTAATGTAAATATTTTTTGTTGTTATTGCTTTACAAAAAATTTAATTTATTAACAACATCAGTTGACATAGAATTCGAATTCGAATTCGAATATTGATTCGAAGATGGACACTGCAGTTGAAAGAATTCCGGTAAATCTGGTGACGAAAGGAAAATACTCGTTTTATTTGTTGACCAATATAAATCCACACGATCGTATATAACACCGGTAACGTGTTGTTGTAAAAACCAATCAATGGAATCACGATCTTTGAAATCTGGACCATAAAGAAAAATTTTCTTATTTTGCTTTAAAACCATTTGAATCCAAGATGATTTTGCTTTAATGAAACCCGTATAAGAAATCACCCCAACAAAATCAAACATTTGTGCTGTATCGATCGCTTCATAAATAGTATCTGAACGGGGATCCATGTAATTAGTTTCTTGAAAAGATGTTATAAACATAATGGGATACATGTTCTGTTTATAACGAAGTATAGTCCCAATATCGGCATCCAAACAAGAAAAAAAACTAAAGCGACCGCAACCATGTCTTAACATAACTTCCAATATACGATCAATATAAAGATTTTCATCAATAGTTTGTCTGCTCTCCCACGATCCATTCTTTAATTGTTGAGGCCATTTAATTTCAATGTCAAAACCCAAAGATTTATTGACTTTAGTTAGAAAATCTTCGAAACTTGGAAACAAACGTAAATTCTCATCTTCGATTGAATTATGTGAAGGAAATTCGATTATTTTCGTACCAATTATCTGATAGGTTTTCAAATCTTTCAATTGCTCATACGTAATATCTTTAATAGCAACTTCGGTAAGATCTAATGAGATCTTCGGGGTTTTTGAATGCTCACACACGTATATATTAAAATCATGATATATTATCGGTATTAGATCTTTAGTAAGAATCACATCAAATTCGACCATATCGATACCGATTTGAACGGCCGAATGCATTGCAGCCAAAGTATTTTCGATTGCAGGTGGAGCATGAACAGTCTCTCGTAAAGATTTTCCCAAACCGCGATGACCAACCTCTAAATTCGTCCAATTCGTACGCCAGTAATTCATAAAGCTCGTATGAAAATCCACGTATCCTTCAGTCAAAGGTTTTATAATTAAATATTCAATAGCTAGAGAACCCATCGCATTTAACCAGATAGGTGAGAGCAAGGTTAACTCTAAGCTACCAGAGGTATTTTCAAGTACAGATGGATATACATATTGATAACCTATAACACGTATCGAATTATGACGTATATCTTCGGCATAGAGTTGAAATAAAAACGCCACCTGCAGTAATTCGGTAACTGTAGTATGAAAAAGTATTATGGAGTTTTCATCATAAGGTACACCATACTCCGGTTGAGTTTTAAGGAAACTATTCCCATACTCGTATCGCGCATATTCACTGAAAGCCTTAGCTGACGGCATAATCGGGGTACGCCACGTAGGATCGACTGGTTGCAATTTAATACGCAATTGTTGACCTTCGACTATATCGACCGCTGAATTATTTACTTGCAAAGGATTACGGAAAAGTTTAAATTGAACAATCCGTCCTATATTCAACCAACCACGTTGAATTTCTCTTTCTTCTTGTTCTGGCATCGTATGATCACCAATTAAACCAAATTGATCGCTAACACTGATATTATTTATAGATAAAGTTAACATACGTGGATGTAGATGAGATTCCCAACGTCTTATTTGTATGCCGCTCGTTTCTTGATCGATAGCCGCTATGAAATAACGATAATTGATTGTAATATTAACGGGCACTTGTACAGTGGTTTTCCATATTCCATATTCGTTAGAGCGATTAAGTATAACAGCTGAATTAGCTTGCCATTGTCCCAATTCTTTCAAATCACCGACTACAGCTACCTGCTCGAACTCATTCATTTCGACTTGCAGCAAACTCACAGAGATATTCAATTGCAGCATAGATGGATGCTTAGGTGGTACAACTCGACGAGCTGAATAATACTTCTCGTAATATGAAGTTTCGCATCGTGTAGCATTTGGTAAAGTAGTCAAAATGCCAACAACCACAACCAAGATGGCAAATAAATATTTCAGCAAAGACATGTTTGCTTCAATTAAGAAGTTTTCGAAAAGTTCTTTTAAAATTATGCAGACACACGTACACGTTTTTATAACCAAAAAAAAAAAAAAAAAACAAGAAACAAAAAACATAAAACTGTTTGTACCGCTTAATGGTACTTCATTTTCAATTCATTAGAAAGTATATTTTGTTCTGACGTCAATTATAGAATTTTCTTTATTAAGAATTGAGAAAATTGTCAATTCCTTAAGTTTAAAGTATAATTTCAATTAAAATTAAATATTTTTTTTTATATTAAATAAGATTTTCTGAATATTTTTCGATGTTTTTTTGTATTATTTTATTTTAATTTTATATACGCTACCGAGAAGATTAGAATGTATTTTTAGTATGCTGTACTCTCTACTTGTAGATTTTTGTAGATAAACAACTTATAAGATGCTATTGTCGATTAATTCGTCCAATCGTCCGCAGGTCCGTGTCATTAGTTTAATGTTAGACGGGCTATCATGAACTCAAAAATTATTTTACAAAATTAAAGAGCTTTCCTTTCTGCTATGCTTTTTGCGGATCAAATGGTTTCAAAATGTTCGCGAAACTACCTTTAAAATGGTTAACAACGAGTAAAAATTCAAAGCGCCTTCGAAAAATATTCAGTACGTGTTTATAGGCATTAGAGTCCAAGACAATTTGACTGTTTATCTGTCCGTCCGTCCATCCTTCCTTTCGTTGGTCGTTAGTCTGTTGATAGACAGACTAAGATGAGCTCGAAAAATAACGATACAAACATCTATCTATCTTTGAAAACCCTCTCGAAAAATCTAAAGCATTTTCTTTCTATTTATATAATCCCTGATTTGAGTCAGACTCCAAACCGATTTAACTTTTTAACGTTTGTATGTTCCATTAGAAGGGTTCCAAGAGGCTTCGAAATGTTTATAGGAAGCTGAAGCTATAGGTAATTGTTTGCATTTCGCAAATCGTTTTTGAAATTGGATCCGATACTTGCTTGAAAAAGTCCCTATCTATGATAAGTGAAAATCTAAAGCAAACTTGAAAAAGAGATGGAAATTTTCATATATTTTTATTTACATTTCTTCAACTAAGCTAAAAATTTCTAATTAGCGTCAATTTTAAAATCGATTTCATTATTTCCGTCTGTACATCCGACCAGACTTATCTGCTGTTAAGTCTTTTTGTGGTGAGTTGGAACTTTTTTCTCCACCTAAACTGAAAATTTCTGATTAGCGTCAATTTTAAAATCGATTTAATTATGTCCGTCTGTACGTCCGACCAGACTTATCTGCTGTTAAGTCTTTTTATGGTGAGTTAGAACTTTTTTTCTCCAACTAAGCTGCAAAATTTCTGATTAGCGTTAATTTTAAAATCGATTTCATTATTTCCGTCTGTACTTCCGACCATACTTATCTGCTGTTAAGTCTTTTTATGGTGAGTTGGAACTTTTTTTCTCCAACTAAGCTGCAAAGTTTCTGATTAGCGTCAATTTTAAAATCGATTTCATTATTTCCGTCTGTACGTCCGACCAGACTTATCTGCTCTGAGAGCTTAATATGTTGAGTCAGAGCTTCTTTTCTACATTCGCGATGGATTATAATTGAAAATAGTCACCCTAGTACTCTAACAGACTCGCCGATCCGTCTATATACAGTACACTCAAAAAGAAAGCTAAATTTTCAATATATATTTCGCGCCAATCACCTACGATCAGTAGTAAATATCGAAAAGAATTTTGACTTTAATCAGACCTCTAAGACATTCACAATTAGCAAAAGATGATATAGGCTGGAAACTACAAAAAATTCGTTTCAAGAGGAATACCGTTTTTTTTTTTTGCTTTTTTTTGATTTCAATTTTTTTTTTTTATATTTTGTTAGATGTTTTTTATTTTTTTAGCTAAAGAACCGATAACTATGAAAATTTGTTAGTTACTAAATTAAAATAATTTTTAAAATATATTTACAACCCTAACCACAAACATCAAAAAACCAAAAGGAACATGTCACTGAATAATTGCCGTTTAACTATTTTGCCTAAAACACCTTGAACCTCAGTAAACAAGAATATAAAACAAAAAAAAAAAACAAGAAAATTACACTGAAAATAATATTAATAAACACGAGATTTTTCCATAAAAGAACATTAGAACAGCATAAGCGTTTCCGAATTTCGCATCAGATGATTAGCCATTGTGGTCCATTTTCAAAGAGAGTTAAAGAGAGCAAAGTAATCTCAAATTGTGATTTGTTTTCATTGATTTAAAAAGTGTTTTAAATATTCAAAAATAATATAAAAAGAAGATTACGAACGGATCTCCTTCTCCCAACCAACCACCACAATAAGTTGATTCTTTGATCATTTCTCGATCAGATAGACGTTTTGACCATTGCGCGTGGCCCTCAATTACAGATATTTTAAATACGCTGACCAACTGAGACAAAAGTAATTGATAATGGAAACCTATTTTAAAAGTCCACCACGCCCATAAAAATGCTTACAACCATTAAACCAATCCTATCGTGAGAAGCTATCACAGGGTGAAGGAAAAATTGAAATTTTTTCAAAATTCAATTTTCAAAACCGCAATAAATTTTGTCCCGGAATCATATTTTTAATTTCGCACTACCGTACCGTTGGCTTCTGGCAATTTGCTAAATGCAACTTCAAAATTATATTCTCTATTTAGGATCGTGAAATTTTTTGCGATAAATTAAATTTTCGAGTGAAAAGAAAAAGCGAAATGAATGCGATTTTATTTTTTGATTTTTTACGATCAATTTATTGAAAAGCTCCTAATGCTTATTAGGTATTTTCAATTACATTTTTCAGAAAATTTTTAATTTATAGCTCTTATTTAAATAATTCCGACTTTTAACACAAAACATAAAGAAGTTTAGAAAAGATCAGTAAGAAAATTCGATTCGATTGTCTCGAATCTTTTATACCCAACGCCTTTATTTTAAAGAAAAGGTCGGAAAAAAATACTGAATTATACTTTATAATATTGAGTAGGCGTGGCAGATTTTTTTGCATTTTCATAGAATACTGCACTTATTGTATTTGTGCTGTCTATAAGTAGTAGATGATGAAACACCCAAAGAGCGCAAGTGTTTTCAGTTTATATTATATTGTAGACGCGTCCTTTGAACGATTTGACTTATTTTCAATATCAGCCTGAGTGCCAGAACTTACGATACTTTTTGTGGATACCTGCATTTTTTCGGCCACATTTACCGCATGCGTTACCTAGACGGGCAAGCAAATAGGACAGATAGAAAGGCGGACAAACAGAAAGGCGGACAGACAGAACGGCGGACAGATAGAAAGGCGGACAGATAGAAAGGCGGACAGATAGAAAGGCGGACAAACAGAAAGGCGGACAGACAGAACGGCGGACAGATAGAAAGGCGGACAGACAGAAAGGCGGACAGACGGAAAGGCGGACAAACAGAAAGGCGGGCAGACGGAAAGACGAACAGACAGACAGTCGGACATGTTTAGATCGATTCTAAATTTGATGCTGATCAAGTATATATATGTATTTGTGAGACATCCGAAGTTTCTTTCTGGGACAAAATGAAATATTGGCTTCACCTAGTGGGTAACCGATTATAGTGATTTCCCCCCTTAATTAGATTACTATCCATGAATCCATAAATTTCTGGTCGATATCCACTAATATATAAATAATGGTTTAATGGATAGGTGGCCTAAAAAAATTGAGCCCGTTATAAGATAAAGAATTAACTAATCTCTGATATCATTCGCACATCTCGCGACATGAATAGTAATATTTGCCTTATTGGGATCTTAAAAGTGTTGTTTTATATCTTGGGAAATGAATGAACGATGAAATCATTTTAACCCAATTATGGTTATGGTGATTTATTAGGAAATTTTTTGTTCATACAAAAACTTCCTAAACTTCCCAAATTCCCAAATTTAGATTCAAATTCCGTTCCCGTAATTTATGTTCAGTGTAAACTAGAAACAAACAAAAAAAAAAGAAAAAACAGTTCGACCAAATACGACATAAATAACGCATCACCACAATACAACACAACACGGGTAGCACTCAAATCAATTTATTTGCAATTGCAATCATCGGTCAATGTTGATAAAAACCCAAAGGCAAACAAATAACAACAACAAAAAAAAAGAGAACAACAGACAACGCAGGGATTTACAAATGCTTGCATTAAATTCTTGCTTTGATAGCAAACAACAATACTAATGAACTTAAAATTTCGAAATTAGTAAAAAAAAAAAAAGAAAACTATTTAGTTCTCCCTCTCTCTCTCTCGGTCTCTCTTTCTCTATCTCTCTCTCTCTCTACTTCCCCGGACATTTGTTTACCGTACCATTCATTCATCTGTGCTAGATAATGGCAAGCAGCTGCAGATAAATTTTATACTATTTTTGTTGACATTAATGCTGCGCTGTTTTATACACAACGATGATGTTTGGGTTGTATGCCTCAAATGTAAAAGAACAACGAAACAATAACAACAATAACAATAACAAATTACGGGGTCAATAAATTCGTTTGAAATAATTCTCGTTTTCTGACGAACTGACAACAAGTGGTCTTGACATTCATTTCATATGTAAAATATGAATTTTTTTTTTTTTTTTTTTAAATCGAAAGTTGTTACTTTTTATTACGATAAATAAACAATCGCTTGCCAATAAGAAGGCTGCAACAAAAAAAAAAAAACATGTTACTTGGACAACCTGCCAACTTTATTTACTTCTTCAAAAGCATTCGTTTAATTCTTTTACTTCATCATGACCCTGAGTCTGATTCACTGCCTAACTGCCTGTCTCTGTCTTAGGGAAGATTTCGAAATTCTATCCAATTTCAAGTTTGGAATTATCGTTAGTTTAATCGGTAGTATTTTTAGCTTGAAAATCTCTCTTAATATTTTTAGTCGAAAAACACTATTTGCTGTAAAAGTTATATGAACGTCTTCTGGTAATGAAAGTAACCAGAAACTTGAAGGCATTATGTGCATACTACACATCATATCCAGATGCTCGGAAAAACTGTTTTTGACACGATGTTTGTTTATGAAAGTTTTCACGACCAAAAAAAAAAATTCTCGCGAATCTAGACTGAATTTATTATATATTGAAATTTAATTTAAAATTCTATTAAGCAAAAAAGAATATTCAAGTACGTATCAGCCTTGATGCAATAATTCCTAACTCCTTGTGAGATAGGATCAAGCATGGACTGATTCTGAGCAAATTGAAAATTTCGTAAAATGCTTGCAGCAATAGTGAAATTATCGCAAATAAAAGTACATAGGGAGATCGATGTCTTTTTAATTTTCGCATCTTTGTTGAACTGTGGGATGACATTTAACAAGGGCCGACTATTAGGCTAGTAGACTGATATTGCTGATGAACAAGATCATGACTTTTTAAATAAAAATTCTTTTGAGCGATGAGGATTATTTTCCTCTATCTGACGACATAAACAAACAAAACTATCGCATCTGGCAAATTGTCGCACAAAACTCTTCAAGCAGAAAGAAAGAGTGATAATTTGGTGCGCTTTTCAAACCAGTACAGTTTGAATTTTATCCGTTATATTCGATGAATGCTTTATTGATATTAATCGATATATTTGGATTCGAAATTAATTCTATGAATGTGTATGATGTTTATTTCCAGTAAGACAGCACCACTTATCGTATCGATCATCTCATTAATACGAAACTATATTCAACATATCTGGTTAGTCAGTGGCAATTGCTAATATATCAATGATTAGCATTTCTAGGGCATTAACTGAAAGAAAAAAAATGCTTGTAAGATATGGTTGCCAACCGTGCAAAATTTGAAACCTCGCCGGAAGAAGCCGACAAAATAAATTAATTATTGAAAATAAAGTTCTCAGCGGAACCACCTTAACAAAAGCTTAATCTATTTGCTTTAGTATCCAAGTCTATTAAATTTCAATATGAAAATCACTTAGATTTCTTACAATAAGCATTTTTTTATTAGCGTAAAGTAAAATGCTTGGAATTTTCTAGTCTGATCGCTCTAGGGTCTAAAATTTGACTATTTTTTCGATAGTCGACTGCAGTTAACCTATCGATTTTCAAGTATTTATTGAACGGAATTCATTAAAGAAACGAATTAATTTTTTATATAATTTTAAAGGTTGTTTCATATAGATTCACCTGACGTTTACAAAAGTCTTCTAGGTATCTTAACTAGGACGGACTAAACTTTTAAATCCAACAATAGCTTGAGGTTAATTGCTTTACAGATCTATATTCAATCTTTTACAGAGCTCTGTTAATGTTATTGGTAAATGTCTTTGCTAATTAAATTCGTATTTATCTTTACACTCTTGGTTTCCTTTATGTAGCATTTATTTCATTAGTAATAGTAATAGTAGTGTTAATACAAGCTTGGTTGGTTAACTGATTATATATATTTTTTAATTAAATTTAATCTTTCTTTATAGCGCCAATTGATGGAGGCTTATATAAAACAAAAACGTGCCTCACCAGGTATGGTACAGGCCAGTGATTTACAAATAAATCGTCCTATGTCAGGTATAAAAACAAATACTCGAGAATTGCATGCTTATGACGGGCCAATGCAATTTATGAGTTCATTGCAAAATCCTGATCAAATTATTACCAGCAGTAATTCAACTATAAATAAAAATAGAAACAGTACTAATAATTCATCGATTCACTCAAGAACGCCAAATCACATTAATAACACTAGTCATCAAAGAGGTTAGTTAGTTGATTATGATTCCCCCCACGAATAACTTTAAAAATAAATAAAAAAATATTTTATTCTTTTAGATGTAATTGACGATATTTCCACTTATGATTTAGAAGATGAGGAAAGCAGTCCTATTGTAATGATGTGTACAAAATTAGAGACACCACAACACCATCACAAAAACGAAAGTCATTCTTCAGGCTCGTCACATTTACCCCAACCCAACAGGTCGAGACAACAATCGTTCGATGATACTCTGGATGATGAGGACTACACCAATCAAAATAATATAGCACAAGCAGCCCCAATAATGCCAGCTAAGCATGTAACAACGCCCAATAATAGCCAAGCAGGCAATTCGAATAGTATAGATAGTATAGGATCTCAAGATAATCAAGAACCTGAAGGCGACATAATCGGTAATATTGAACAATTTGTTACACAGCCAGCCGTTCAGTCTGTATTGTACAAATGTCGTATTACTCGCGATCGGAAAGGTAACTTAATAACTAAATAAATAACTAAATAAGTAAAGAACTAAATAAATAACTAAATAACTACATAAATAAATTACTAAATAACTAAATAATTAATAATTAAATAACTAGATAACTACGTAAATAAATAACTAAATAACTAAATAAATAGATAAATAACTAGATAACTACATAACTAAATAAGTAAATAAATAAATAACTAAATAACTAAATAAATAACTAAATAAATAAATAACTAAATAACTAAATAAATAACTAAATAACTACATAAATAAATAACTAAATAAATAAATAAATAACTAAATAAATAAGTAACTAAATAACTAATTAAATAACTAAATAACTACATAAATAAATAACTAAATTACTAATAAATAAAGAACTAAATAACTAATAACTAAATATCTAAATCACTAAATAATTAAAGGTATGGATCGTGGTCTATTTCCTATCTATTATTTGCATTTGGAACGTGATTACGGCAAAAAGATTTTCTTATTGGGTGGACGTAAACGTAAAAAGAGCAAAACCTCTAATTATATTATAAGCTGCGATCCTACTGATCTCTCACGTAATGCCGAAGGTTTCTGCGGTAAATTAAGATCAAATGTGTTCGGTACTTCATTCACAGTTTATGATAGCGGTATGAAAGATGGCACAGAGAATCCACGCTTAGATTTAGCTGTCATTATTTACGTAAGTGAATGCAAGCAGAAGAAAAAGAAGAAGAAAAAAACAAAATCAAAAATTGAAAATCAATACAAAATTATTAATCGTTTAGGACACAAATATTTTGGGTTTCAAAGGACCACGTAATATGACTGTCATATTACCGGGCATGACCGAAGATGATCAAAGAGTTAAAATCAGCTCAGCCGATCCCAAGCAACAAGGTATTATGGATTTATGGAAGAGTAAAGTAAATTTTCTAAATTTCAAGCAATAAATCGCAAAATTTCATGAAATTTATTTTATTTTCCAGAACATGGATAATATTGTTGAGTTGCATAATAAGACACCGGTCTGGAATGATGAGACCCAATCGTATGTTTTAAATTTTCACGGACGTGTAACGCAAGCTTCAGTGAAAAATTTCCAATTAGTTCATGATTCGGATCCGGATTACATTGTAATGCAATTCGGCCGTACCTCAGAGGATCTATTCACAATGGATTACCGTTATCCACTATGTGCTTTACAAGCTTTTGCCATTGCTCTAAGTAGTTTCGATGGTAAAATAGCATGTGAATGAACAGGTGAAGAAAATCGCATACATTCTGACGATAAATAGAAATAAGAAACAAAAGATTTTACTAATACAGGCAATGCGAGCTATTCACTGACCATAGAGTCTCTGTCTGTGTCAGTGATCATGTTCTTGCTTAAGGAATTTTTTTTTTTTAATTTTGTCTCTATGGACAAAAGATTTGAAAAAAAACTTAATATCTACAAAAATGTAATAAATCTAAAGAGTTTGATCTTCATTATTAGATCGTTCTTTAGATTTTCCAAGAAATGAAAGACAAAGAACTTTTATAATTAGAGCGGAAGCTATGCATGAATTCTCGAAATCGAGTTGAAACCTTTTTCAACCTAAAAATTTCTCTCCATTTACAATTACCTTCATTTTCTTTTCTTTTTCCAAAATTTGATTGAAACACTTTCACATAATTAGTATTATTGAGGACCAAGGAAAAAGTGACAATCAAGTGGGTTAAAATCTCTGATTTTGAATATTCAATTTATATCCTTCCAGCCATCCTAACAAAAATTTTAAAACAACAATATTCGTCCTTATATTTAGCATTGAAGAACGAAAACTTAGTAAATTTATCGTCCCATTTAAAAAGTTCTCAGTCAAATTAGTGATGGCTATCTGCGGACCGTTCTGATTGATTCTAGTTCTAGTTTGCTTTCGGAATAATCAGAGTTTACGAATTTTTAAATTAACCCCTGGATACTATTACTACTCTCAATGGATAGGACGCAGTTAATGTTCAAAAAAGGAGTTTACCCTCTTAGCCCAAAGCTATTGCTTACAATTTCAAGATATTTGCATAAATTTTCGAGGGTACCATTAAAACTAATTGTATATATATATGAGCTTGATCGACTGACCGAGACACTGACTATTAGTACAACAGTTTGAAATTAGTATGAGGAGAATAGATCATTTAAATTTTTTATATTAATTTTATTTATTATATTTTTTTTTTATTTAGATCAAAGAAGTATAATATATATATATATGGGATTAAAGAATAAAATCAGACAACTAAGAAAGTCCATTCGCTATTTACGACGGATGGAAAAGTAAATGGTTTCTTTAGTTGTCTTAAAAAGAGGTTATGCACTTGAGAAAGGCTTCTACAGGTACTTTCTAAATTTACTCTGAATGAGAATTTTCGATTTAATGAAAACTATTCACAGCTTTTATTCGCAAATTTTCACAAATATTTGTATCTAGAATAGGAACAAGATTAGGCTTAACATGGGATCAGTATGAATAATAGTATCGTCATCATTTTCTCATTTATTTTTGTTTTAATTTATCCCAGAAAGTTTACACTTTCTACGATACCTTTCATAATTAATAGCGCAGAAGGGACGTATTTCACTGACTCCGTTATCTAAGGTATCTTCATCTTGTCTCTTCTATGTAACGACATCGTTTATAATAGATCTTCATTCTTATTAATTAGTATCGGCTTTTTTTTTTCTTTTTCAATATTACCCTTCACTCACTGGTCATCACCTATAAGTGTAGAAAAGTTGTGAGGGTCAGAAAGAAGCTGAGAAATATGGCATAATCGCAGACTGGGAAGTGTATAATCGATTGCTAAGTGCTATGCCTTTACTAATCGAACATTCGTTATAGCTGCTGATCCTTTGGATCCAATTGCAGTATGGAGGTTTATTAAACAGCCTATTGATCAAGTTTTCAAACTTTTCTGACGGCTCGTCAACTTCTATCAATAATGAAATTATCAAATTTTCAATTCCAAAGTAATTCCTTAGTAGTTACGATGATATTTTCTTTTCTGAAGGTTTGTAATACATTTTCATCGAGTTTTTCAAATCTTTCTAATCAATCTTGTTTTCTGAACTATTATCGTTCTATTCCGAAAATTGTTGTAGCCAGCAACCATCGCTTTCTCATACTTTTTCTTATTATGAAAATCATATCGTTTATGGAACGTTTGTGGTTTTCTGTTTTTCTTCTTATTTATTTCTTCCCCCTCTCCCATATACATTATGCATAGTGACTTACTTACATCTGATCTGATCCCTGATGATATCTACAAAATTATACCGAAATTAATTCAATGTATTTGTTTGTAGTTTGTAATTAAGTGTATTCACACTCTCTCGTGCGTGTGTATTGTTCTTTTTAATTTAGAATCATCTTCAAATGTCCAATCTAGTCATGACATAATCATAAATTTGTATTGTAAGTGAACTATATTTACTGTCTAAAATTACTCACCGACTTAATATATCGTTAAGATTCAAAATTTAATTGAAATGTTTATCAATGCATTTTAGCAAAACTTTTAATTCATAAAACAACAAATTGTAATCAAGTAATTAGAAAAAAAAAAA
>KK351132.1:63741-76270 GCA_000671755.1 Glossina brevipalpis | reverse complement strand
TTGCAAATTTTTGCTTAGAGAAATAGAGATGCTTTGAATTTCGGCTTTACTATGGGCGTGTTCTGCGACCGATTTTTAATATCAAGTTATGTGAGAGAACTTTCAATGTTCTTGAGACATTACGGAGGGCTACACTTTTAGCGATAAGATACTCTTATCAATTCGGGATCAGCGTTAATAATTTTCGAAATAGAGTACGTAGCTTTGAACCTTAAGTGCACCTAAAGATTCGCTTGAACTAAAGGCCAAACTTTCACGGCTTATCTTGCGAAATAATCAATCCATTAAGCCATGTCGAGGACCTTAACAATTTTCATGACAGGATTGAGGCTCATTAATGACTCATAAGTGTCGTTAATGAGCACAATTTTCTCATTTGATGAAGAGCGGAAGCCAACGCCTTACAGAAATTCAATTATATTCACAAATTAGACTCTTTAGTACCCCAGTAACGTTATATCATACAAACGAAATCAAACCACAATTACGACTAGCCACGCTTATGAATTTTTTATATGATAAGCGGTGTTCTTCATAAAACAATTTATATACCTTGAACTTAGCAAACCCAAAGCATTGAGTCTATTTTATTTATAACACAGAGATCACCTGTATAATGACCTCAGATTCACATCTCTTATTTCCATTCGGTGTTCGTATCCTTTCACGGAGTTTTACTACCCTAACCATCATATTAATTTAGATTTTTTATTGTTTTTTTAAATTTTTTTTTTTAAAAAATCATCTATATTTCAAGCAGAAATCTACGCAATCTATGCATAAGAACGCAATGCAAGATAGAGCTCATCTACGTCCTGCTCTAAACATGTTGAATAGGAATACTATAACATCTTAGCTTGCGTTGGAGTGCTTCCAAATCCTGAATGAAGCAGGTAAACACAATATGGTGCTCCTGATATGAGTGTGTGAACATTGGGATGTTAAAGGTAATGAAAGAGCCGACTTTTCAGCCCAGAGACGAACCCGAAGGACCAAGACAGATCCGGAAAACCTTCTGTGGCGTACCAAAGAGACATATCTCAAGGTTGGCGTCGTAATGAGGACAGAAGTAGTCAACTGGCCTTTAGAAGCGCAACGCAGGACAAGAGCAAACAAAAAGATTTATAAAATTTCCCGCCAAAGCACACAAGAACTACGAAAAAGCCACTTGCACTGGCTTCTAGACGAGTCAAACCGATCCCAGGTATCACCATAAAAATATGGGTAGCTCAAATACCGATGATTACAGATTTTCTGAAGAAGCAGCGGAAATGTTTCATCACATCCTGGGCGAATACTAGACGCAATTTGCAGAGGTTTTGGTGAACACATCATAACACCAGACAACGTATGGTGCGACGAACCAAAGCAAGTGATGTGACTTATAAAAAATTCTAAAACTAAAAAGTTAGGGGCTAGGGGCAACGACGAGTATAATAGATCTTTAAAATCAATATAATACAATACGGTGTAACAGTACCGACCCTTAACAAAATCCCAAGACAGTAGCACACTGAAAAGGTGAAATGAAACAATTGAAGGAATTTTCACATTAAATATGAGTATTATTTTATTCCATTTCGGTTATTTCTTTAGAAATATTGCGAATACGTATATTTAAGTATAATTAATTTACAGCACACAATTATATTTATGAATGTCATGCTTGCATGATTACATATCGATTGCTGAGAATGAAATATTTATTAATTGTTTCGATTATCGAGTGAGTATAAAGGTTTCATTTTCTTTTTCATATTTTAATATACAACAAATTATTTTTTACACATTTCGATTAATTTAATTAATTTTCAAGTGTAAGTCTTTTTTTTTTTTTTTTTTTTTTTTATTAATGCGAGTATCAAAATGTGTAATTCTTTATATATATTTATATTTTGGTGTATGAATATCTAGGTGTGTGTGTGTGTGTGTGTAATACTTTCTAGATTTTTATAAAGTCTTTAAAGAAATGTTAACAACAAATAATATCATTTTTTTTTATCAAATGGGCACGTTTCTTAAAAAACATTTTGCTATTCATTCATTATTCTGCATTTTTTTTTTTTTTTGCAAATTTTCAAGTGCTTTCTTATTCTGTTAACTCTATAAGTGAAGGGTTTCATATAAGTTGCTTATAATTTAATGATTATTTTAATTTTTCTTCCTCTTTTTATTTATTTGTTTATTTATTTTATTTATATATATATTTATATATATATATTTGCAAATCCATACAAATATTTTATATTTTATTTTATACATTTAGAGTTTAGTGGAAGGGTGCACAAGATTAAATCTTACATTAATTTTTTGCTTAAGATGATTGATTTTAAGAGTTTTTTTTCTTTTTTAAGGTAAAGTATAAAATTTAGACTAAACATTTTTTTCTATAAAATAGAATAAATTAATAGAAAGACGCATTCTATGACATTACGAGCAGGAAAGTATGTTTAGGTGATAATACATTTGTAAGAGAGAAACAAATCTAACGGTATATTTTTAATGAACAATAAAATTATTTAATAATGCCGTAAAAAAACACTTCAACAGATATTTGTTCAATGACAAATTTAGAAAAAATTACATTAAACATTTTCTAAAGGTTACGTCGCATTCACTACTAGGCCTGGCCTTCCCCATCGTCCTTTCTCTCAATTGCCGCTAAGTGCTTATCACCAAATTAAAAACAAATTAAAATTTTAAAATCGTGAAAGGCAGACTCTTATGTAGCCTATACTACTGTCTTCACCAAGTTTCATCATAAAATTTCAAAAACTTTTCTCGGTTGCTAGTTAAATTTTTTTTTTTTTTTTTTAACGAAAAACTGATGTTTTATCAGTTTATAGGCCCAAAAGAACGCGATCTAGCAATGAACTCAGTTCGTCCTCTGGTCATGAAATGGTCATAGATAGAAGCTCCCCTGATACTATCTACTCAAACAATAACAAAACGTTTATATCTCAACATTAATTGAAGTTTTTCTATCGATAACAGGGAAGAGCGTAGCAAGTTTATCCTAAGTAATTTAAACACCCAATAACAACCAAATTTTAATGAGATTAATTCTGCTGATGGTGTTTTTATTGAAGCATGTCCAATCGCTGATAGAGAATTATTTCTTTTTTTCGAACATATAAAAAACTCAATCAAAATGGTTCTAACTTTCTCCGAACAACTAGGAATGGCAAAGTAAATCTCTGACTGCAAATAATTTTATCATATCACATAGTCTAAAGTCGTATATACCTCGGAATCTCACGGAGAAATTTAGTATAGTCCGAAGGATCCCTACGTCTGTAGATAGAAAGAGATTGAAACCAGATCTGTGAATAGGTTATATTGTCGAGACCCAACTGGCAGTACCAAATTTATTCGGACTAAGTCTTAAAATTGGCTTTAAAGGGAAAACTAATCCTAAAACGATTCTTAAGGAAAAACTATTTTTCAAAGAAATCCTCAAACAATGCTTTAAATGTGGCAAACTCAGCCATATCGTCAAATTTTGCAGAAGCGGAGAAGCAAGGTGCTTCAACTGTAAAAAATCTCCAGTTTGTTCGCCAAATGAGTGTTCAGTTACCAAGTGACTGGAAAGGATTTTCTGCAGGGCTGCCACTAAGACGGATGAAATTGTGATGGGTCTCCATTTGGTGACACCACCACTACCTCTTGTCGTCGCTTTCGGTATAATTACCGTTTACCGTTTTGCTGTGGATACAACATGGTGTTGAACAGAAGGCATAATCTATTCGTTGACACTCTCTGTAGAGCTCGGATGGTAAGATTGTCGACCCCTAGAGTGTCATTCTTCATATACTTCATCATCCATCTTATATCTTCCGCCCGCGTGATCATTGAGTTTGTTGATTTTTGATCTGCAATGGACCCGTCTTCAAAAATTGACGATACGATGAAGATCTTGTTAAACACATCCATCGTCGCCGCCACAGCCCGTCGATTGATGGCGTCCCTGTCTTCGTTATCAAGTTATATCAGTTGTGCCAGGGACGCAATCTAGATCCAGTAGCTTTCGTTACCAAAATATTTATCATTTCGTTGGCATTTGCAGGATTAACACTGACTTCCAGTTTGGCTAAGGTCATTTCATCTGGTTCATCTTTTTGAACCAGAAGTGATAGTTTCTTCAATTCCTTCCATATTATATATATTTGGATGGACTCTTCGATTATGTCTCAATCCTGGATACGAATTAGAATTTTTATTACAATAGTTGCAGGGAAAACCTAAATTTGCGGCTACGAGTGTTTACCACAGACGGACAGAAGGACATGATTAAATCAATTCTAAATATGATACCGATCGAGAATATATATATATATATATGCTCTAAGCATAATAATTTTGATGCTGAAATTGTTACTATGCTAAGAAGAAACACTTTATTAGCAATATTTCCTCAAAAAATATATAAATAAAATCAAGAGAGCGAAAAAGAGTGAAATCAGTGCAATTATATATCGAATGTTACATACTTGTGAACCACAATAAGTTATTTTTAAAAAAACCTCTTTTTGTCCGCAAAAAATGGAAGAAAAATTCCTTTTCGGAATCGACCGTGCGCAGACAGAAGGCTTTACTTTTGGAAGCGTTTATTTGCAAGCCCCTAGAACTAAGGGAAGACGCCCTTAGAGCAAGACCGTACATTCTACGTCCTCCCCTGTCCGCGCAAACGGTCGACCGCATAAGCCAAGAATCGGATCGATACATTGTCAACTTCAATCCCCGAATACTACTGCAGTTGGCAGATGAGTTCATTCAAGACGACGTTGAACAGGATGCGAGAGGTCCCCATCTTTGAACCACCGGCACACGAAGTATGTACCTATAGGTTCTTAGGTTCTATGCTATGTATCGTACCTTCGCCTTCTATACTATGTGTCGCCCTCGGTTTGTCCACGGGAACAACGCCGAGCGGTGTCCAATCTACTCTATGTTACTAGACAATTTACTGTAAGCAGAAGACGTTTGCAAAGCATCCATCAACACGGCTGAATCCCTGCTGATTGGTATTTAATGACAGTGACTCAAGCCGTCGTGCAAGGATTTTGTGCATCCATTCACAACATTCATAGCAAAGACTATCCGAAGAGGCAACATGGGCAAATAAACAAAATAATGGACATTGAGAATATCTCTTTCAGCGAATACAAAGAAAAATATGTTGGTAACTTCTTTGAATGCTGGACGCTTTTGAGTATGTGGAGAATTTCAATCGTCAACGCCCCCTGCTGAGACGAGAAAATAACCAAGATGGGGAACGTCGGAGAGTTTCACTTCCTCTGTCCGGCGACAGGAATGATCGTCGTGGTCCGCTGTTAATCTGGATCAATCCGAAGGACACGGTTACTTTAAGTTTTACTTGATGATTATATTTTTAATAAACGAAGAATGAAACACACAGAAATTTGGTTCTATTTATTGCTCCGAAGGGGAACAAATCACCTAAACGTATCTCATACCAAGTCTTAGTTATATTAATTGCCCGCGGATCTCCTAACTCTGGCGAAACTTTGTTTTAATTTTCCATCACATAGCATCTCAAGTATTTTTTCTGGAACTACTGGCACAAAAATGGCCATATCTTCATCCCTTACCAATGAAAGAAACTATTTATAAAAGCAGTCATAACTGAATTCATGCACCATAGGTATTAATTTAAAATCCACATTTGGATGTTTTATTAAATCAATAGCTTACTGCAAAGTCTGAGCGTAACTATCTGAATTTGTAGGATGTGGTTGTTCTTGATCGGTAAGATACATTTACGCACTAAATCCAAGCACAAATGGAGCAAATAAGAAAAATTTGTTTCATTACCATTCTTAGCTACGCCATACGTTTGTACAAATATTTCCACTATGGTTTCCAGTATGGTAAATAGTGATCAACTATTGCTTTGGTAAGTTGGCGAACCGGTATCGTGATAGTTGTAGGAATAGTTGGATAGGAACATCCTCTATTCAACGAACGTTTCTTTTGAAGCTTCGAGAACAGTGGAATCGTCTATTATGAGGAGATTGTCCCACAGCTTGTGGGACGCAAACTATCGTTTATTGGAAAGTAGTCTTATACTTTACCGTACTGTAGGATTAGACAATCAATGTAGGTACCCAAGTAAAACCAATAAGTAATACGATATGACCAATGTTCTCTCTGGTTCAGGTCTGGCTGCATTTTTGATTGCCATCACTATATGTTGGACTTTATATGACAAGCTTTTCAGGGCGATCGGCAAATTTCCATACTTTAAAATAATGTCATAAGAGTCGCCTTTTGAACAAGCAATTAAAATTTCAAGCAATTGACTGTAAATTGAAGCAACAAAAGCTACAATAAGCTAAAACAATATGGTTTCGGAGCAAAATGTGCTTAAAGTATTGTTACGAAAATCACAAATTAATAAAATACAACTACAACTAATTTGATTAAATCTATGGAGAGTAAATTCCTTTAAATGTGATACCTACCGCGATCATAAAGAGACAGCAGCTGTGAATAAAAGCAAAAATTCAGAGAGAATTCCCGTGAAATCTGTGTGAAATGAGATTAATGGAATTACAGCAGCAAAGTATTAACAGGTATAGCAAAAAGGGACGTAGAGTTTGTGATATTCGTAAGGTTTATAAGCAGAACATTTTGCTTAAAACAACATCGATAAAATCGATAAATAATATTAGAGATGTAACTAAGTGTGGAAGAAAATAATTCCTTTGTAATAAATTGTAAAATAATTGAGATTATAAATACTTGTTTATAAATAAAGGAAATTGTAAATAACGAAAATCTAAGCTTTTTGCGATCTAACGATACGAATTGTGCCGTAAAGGTAAAACATCGAAAGGCAGAGTTTTATAACAATATTCATAATACTACACAATTATATTCGGAATATCTATTTCCTTGTGGACTTGTGGATTTTTTTTTTTAATTAAAAGAAAAAACAACAAAAAGCAAACAAAAAAAATGTTTTTTCTGTTTTGAATAGAGATCTTTCCTTGATAACTCTACATCTCCAGTAGCTTAAAAAGTTAAAAGCCCTTGTGTAGAGAGTTTGATGCGTCAATAAAGGCTTACGTTTCTATTCCTAGTCTAACCAATTTTATCATTTTTTTTAACTTTTCTTTGACAGAGTTTATCGATTTGCAAAATGAAGTATTCAGATATAATATATCAAGTTAGGTGAAGAGGGAACTTTATATATCTAGCCGAAGCCGCATTAAAAATTCTTTCTTAATGAAAAAAAAAAAAAAATTGCACATTCCTTTCAAGGAAAATTTTTCCATCAATCTATACAATCTATGCATACAAAAAAAATTTTCAAAGCCTAGCATTCAGTAATCGAGACATCTTTTAAAGCGGATGCAGCGTTTTCGCTCGAAATGTCTAAGACTGAATAGTAAAATTTCATTATATATATACCGCCCTTTAAAAACCATTAAAATATTCATTACTAAAGTATACTTATCATCGTATACGCTCATGATCATTGTAAGAATCTGAAACGATTTAACCCTGTCCACTTACCCAACCAAACTTGACCTTTTCTTCCTCTATCTTTTTTTTAGTAGCGAAAGGTGAAACTTTCTTAAACTAACACCACAGATTCATTTAGTTGTGGTTCACTCACATAAGAGAGTATGTAACTAAAGAACGGAAACAACTTAGAAAACATAAATTAGGCGACAAGTAAGAGACTTTTTTACAGCATTATAAAGTATGAACGATAAATATGCATGCAATAGAACAATAATAATAAGACGATGATGAAAACTAATTTAATTGCTTAAGTCCTTATATGTTTACGGGAATGTGTTTTTTCAACTTACTTATATGTAACGCTATGAATTATGTATTGTTGTGGGTGATTTTGATTGATTAAGTTTAGAAAATGAAGTGGATGATATATCAAATTGTTCTTGTTGATCGATTGGCGATGGCATTGGATATTCTTTAGGATTATGAACAAAGGCTAATAGTTTCTCAGGTGAATTATCAGGTAACTTGGAAATTTTCTGAAGACGCGTCTCGACAATCTGTAAATGACGTAAAATGTATTCTTCGTTTGGTGCCAAGCGATGAGCATAGCGTAGACAAGTCTGAGCTTTGGCTAAATGTTTACGCTCCACAAATACTACGCATAAATTGTGTAGACCCTGTGTATTTCGCGGTTCGTATTTAAGTATAGAACGATAACAAGTTTCGGCAGCATCTAAATCTTTCATATGATTAATATAAATATCACCCAGCAGTAGAAGACCTTTAACATGATCGGGATGATGGCGTATAAGTTCATTTAAAAAAGGTACAGCTTCCAGTGGACGATTCGTATCGGCTAATAACAAAGCTAAATTGAAGAGTGCACTACGAAAGTTCGCTTTAAGATGTATAGCTCTCTTGAAATAATGTTCAGCAGCCTCAAAATCTAATTCATCCATGGCAAGCATTCCTAGATTAAAGAAAACTTTTTCATTATCGCCGCTCTTCGATAAAACTTTAAGTAACCGCTCTCTGGATAATTGTCGAGCTTCCGGTCCACCGATTTCTTGCAGCAATATTGCAGAATTAATTAATGCTTGCTCATGCTCTGGATATAATTCTAAAGCTTTATTGAAATAAACATTCGCTTGGGCACTTTTACCTTGTTCCAAAAACACGACACCTAAATTATAATAAATATCCGCGTTTTCACTGTCGTATAATAAAGCTTTCTCGTATACCTCTTGAGCTTGTATGGTTCTGTTTAACTTCATAAGAATATCGCCACGATTAATATAGGCTTGAACATAATCAGCTCTCATACTAATTGCTTGCCGATATAAATAATCAGCTTCTTCAAGTCGTGTCTGATTGCGTGCTATAAGATTAGCTAAATTAATAAATACATTCAAATGATTGGGGGCTATGCGGGCCTGATAACTTTCACCAGGTTTTATGCGTGGAAATAATGATTTGGCTTTTAGATAAGCTGCCTCGGCCTTAGCATAATGTTTCAAATTGTTATAAGTTCGTCCAACATTAATATGGGCTCCAATATCATCGGGTTGTATATTAACTGCCTGTTGAAAATAAGCCAAAGCTTCATTGAAACGCCCCTCATTTTCCAAAGCATGACCGACATTATTAAATAGTTTAGCATTACGATCATTAACATGAACGCCACTCATAAACAGGGTATATTCATTTTTCCAATCAGCATTTCGCTGATGAGTTCGAATAGCATGCGATAAAAGTAATGCCACTAAAGATGTCTTTAATATGCTCGGCCAAAAGTAGCCGTAGACATCGGCTTTTCGTTTTAAACGTTCGTAACCGTAAGCTATCAATAAACTAAAGCCCATAGAAGGCATATAAAGAATACGTTCTGCTACTACAAATCCGACGGGAAAAAATAGATTTGATGCTGGCAAAAATGGTAGGAGCGACCAAGCCAAACACATTAATAGCATACGCGAATGTTGAAAATTTTGCACAACACAAGCATGAAATATCATAGCAGCCAAAAACATGAACGTCAACAACGTGAAAACATTACGGGAATCCGTTAGACCATCAATCAAGGGAACAGTTCCTAAAAGATTCAGAAAAAAAAAATTGCAAAAAAGTGCAAAATTATTTTTAAAAAAAAAAAGTTTTTAAAAACTTTATTACAAAATTTAGTTATCCATCAAAAGCGAATGGAGATAAACTATTTTTTTTTTATACACATCTACACCATTGTACCAAAATCTCAAATCTCGAAAATATAACAAAAAGAAAAATCTGGAATTTATACTGAAATATTAAGAAAACGTTCATTGAAATTCCCAGCTACTACGAAATCTAATTTTATTTTGATTAAAGAAAAGAGACAAGTGTATGTGCGATTCATCTCTTTTACGTCTTTATTTCCGAAATTACAAAAAATTGAAAGTTCGCCGCAGATTTTGTATGAAAAAATTGTCGGACGTTATTTTGATTCTCAAGATAATTCTCGCTTTTTTCTAATTAATCAGTCACTAGAGAGTATTTCTGACTACAGAAAGAACGATAACAATCTGAACAATTTTTTTTTTTAAATTCTACTCTTGAAATTAATTTAATTTTCATTATGAATGGAATCTACAAACACTACTTAACTATTTAAGGAGACACATTGCTAACAGTGTCAAGGGGAATAGAATCACACATAAGTTAAAATATTCCTAATCACCGTAAGGCTCCGAATCTGTTTAGTCACATGCCCTTATCCGATTGTCATCTTATTATTGGAATCTTCAAAAATCTCAAAAAAAAATCTCTACACAAAAAAAAAAAGTTATTTGTCTGAAATTTGTTCTAAATTGTCTTTATAACTGGGAGCGATAGTTTTGAATGGTTAATAATTAAAATTCGCCCTAAGTCAAATATATATTTATTATTATAATAGAACGCATTTTAAGCACTTACCCATCGTCCAGTCACAGCATAAGTTACATGGAAACAACAACAGCCAAATATTCAAATAGATGAGGTAGCTAAAGGTAAGCTGACGTATAGGTGTTTCAGCAGCGGAGGCAGGATTATCGAAGCGAGTAAATACAGGCAACTGAGACCCCATTACATACACTCGACCAACCAATAAAGCCACAGTAATAAAAACCAAAAAACCTAAACGTTTCAATACACAACTTGTCCATATAACTGTACGAGGAGATGAATAATAAAATGATGTTGTTGTTGGTGTTATTATTGTTGTTGTTGTTGTTGTTGTTGTTGTTGACGCAACAGATGTTATCGGTATATTAGCATTGTCCTGACTAACGTTTGCCTTATTGGTTGGTGTGGAATTACTGCTGTCGCCACCGCCATTAATTAAACGTTTTTCCTCAAATAAATTTAGCAACGAATACCATAATTGCATCGGATATACACTTTGCACAACGAACAACTCATAAGCTATACAAATGCCAGCAATTGTTATACCCTGTTCTTTACACAGCATAGAAGCAAGTAAACAGGAGCTGAATATCATACACAATGAAAACCAGTTAGTTTTCATAGTCTTCTGTGAAGATTTTCTGTTAACGACCGATGAAAGAAAACCAATGTTAACAGAACGAGCATACGAAATAAATGCGCACAAGAAAAAGAGCGAAGATAACAATTCAGCACGTCCTACAACACCAGTAACAGCCTCAGTGTGTATCGGATGAACTGCAAATAGGAGAGAGCTAAGAAAAGAACAGCGTTGAGCTAATTTATCAGAAAGCGTGCAATGCATTACTAGAAGCCGGCTAACACGACGCCATAGTACACACACAAGTGTGTGCAGAATGACATTGACGGCATGATAACCATAAGGTTGTAGTTCGTGCAGCCAGTAATTTATACGAAATGTTAACACTGTTAACGGACGATAGGATTTGTGAGATTGTTCCTTGCGCATTGGTGTGCCCCAAAAATCATTGAGAAAAATTTGCCGTAACGGTGTAGAGGGACGCAAATCCTTATTGTCACGTATAGCACTAATATCATCGAAAACCAGAGCACCTTGTGTCGAGTTATAGTAACACATCGTACATACAGTTACAAGGCAAAGCAACTGAAAGAGATTCGTCGAAGTAAATGGAAGTTGTCGACAGTTGTTATTGCTGAGAGTAGCAGAGCAATTATTGATGGCTGCGGCACATTGTGTTAAGGTAGTAAATGTTGCTACTGCTTTTGTTGTTGTTGATGTTGTTGTTGGCGCTGCTACTGTTGGTGTTGTTGTTGTTGTATTATTACTGCAGCTATAAATTTTGTTTTGATTGTTGTTATTGTTGTTGTTATTATGACTGCAGTTCATATTATCTTTGCTGGTGGCTAAACAACCACCGATGCCACCATTTGTATGTATAACTGAAGACATTGTCAACAAATTGTTATATTTTGTATGCTTGGAGTTGTTCTGGATTTCTTGATGTTGTTGTTGGTGTTGTTGGTATTTTGTATACATTTTTTTCTCCTCTTTCTCGCTTTTATTTTTTTTATACATATTCATCGTAACTTCTTTGCATTAATATTGATAAATTGCTGGCATGACTTTTGCTGTTTTAATTTTTGAATTGAATTTCTGCTTTTTTTCTTTTTCTTTTTTTTTCGTTTTTCTTTTTTCTTTTTTTTTTTCAATAAATTTATTAATTGGATGTTTTCTTTTTAGTTTTTGATGTTATTATAACCAAATGAAACCTTTTCCTCATCTACTAAACACAAGGTAAATCCATTCATAGACCTTTTTCTTAATTATTTGTCCGTTGCTTTAAAAAGCTTTAAATTGAGTTGTTATTCTGAGGTGTTTACCGTTACTGCTGCTGTTGTTATTATATTCGCTTTAAGTGTAACTGTTCAGGTATATTTCTTTTTTAATTTTACATATTTTTAGTTTATTTTAAATTAATCATTGGAATGTTTTTGTTTTTCTTTCATTTCTTCTAAGTTTTAATAAATCCTGAGAGACAAATGCTTTTCTTTTTTTATAACTTTTCGTTTCTTTTTTTTTTTTTTTTATTTACTG